>PVHP010055743.1:0-10051 GCA_004024765.1 Zapus hudsonius
ATATATATATATATATATATATATATATATATATATATATATATATATATATATATATATATATATATATATATATATATGTATGTATATATGTATATACAATTTAAAATTAACTGATCTTTTCCTAAATTAATTTTTATGAATAGTTTTAGGACCAATAATACTACCCTACACAGAGCTACTAATAGGTTTAGAGGCAATAATGGAAAAAATGAACACCATTAAGGGAAAATGAGGCATTACTCGCAGGTTATACTCTTGGCAAAATCTCTATTAACAGCATATTAAGTAAGGAGCCCTATTAAATGATGGGATGCATCCCAGTTACAGTTACATGAAAATTAACTGCCTATAGGAGCTACCATTATTGGTCAAATATAATCAGAATACTGGAAATATTACAGCTAATCCTCACAACCATTTGAGCTAGCTGTTATATTTTCTAAATGAAGAGACTAAGGAATATCAAGAAGGTGTGGAAAGCAAAGGGAAGAGGCTAGTATAAAGGAAGCAGGATAAGAGTAAGATTGTGCAAGTACAGCAATATTTATGCAGCACTATTCACAGTAGCAAAGAAATAGAACCAGCGTAGATACTTATCAGCAGATGAATGGATATAGAAAACATGGTACATATACACAATAAATTTTTATTCTGCCATAAAATGAATGAAATTTTGTATCTTATTAGAAGGAAAATGGATGGATTGAAGATTATTATCTTAAGCAATGTAAACCAGAGTTACAGGGGTTGGACAGATTTCTCAGTGTTTAAAGGCACTTGCTTGCAAAGTCAATGGGCTGGGTTCAATTCCCCAGTACCCAAATAAAGCAAGATGCACAACTTGCTGCATGTGTCAGAAGTTCATTTGCAGCTTCAGGAGGCCCTAGCGAACCCATGGTCACTGTCTGCATCTCTCTCTGTCTCTTCCTGTCTGTCTTTCTGTCTGTATGTTTGTCTGTCTGTCTATCTATCTATCTATCACAAATAAATAATTTTTTTGAGAAAAAGAAATTCAGTGCACAGCTGGGGTGTTAGCTGAGTTAGTATAGCATTTGCCCTTCCATGTTTGAGGACCTGAGTTTAATCCCCTTTAGTGGTGATGCAAACCTGGCAATCCCAGAACTGGTAAAGTAGAGATGGGTGGATACCTTGTGCTTGCTGGCCCACCTAAAAGTCTACTTAGGAAGTTCCATTCCAATGAATGACTAAGAAAAGGTAACACCATACTTTGTCCTTAGGGCTACACACACATGTACACATAGCACATATGCATATTTTCATACATGCACACATAAATACACACACACACACACTCACACCAAGAAATTCATTGCAGTGAGTTGGCTTAGGGGAAAGCCAGAATACCAAGAGTTAAACAATAAGTGAGTGGCATAAAATATATATATATATATATATATATATATATATATATATATATATATATATATATATATATATATATATATAACTGTAGTTGTTTTTTCCATAAACTCCAGTCTTTCATGAATACATAATACTTTTATGCATGTATATCTGAACTATTTCTCCAAAATAATATACATAATCAAACATGCATAACGTGTTTGTGGACAGACTGAAACCCACTTAGAAACCTTAGCTTAAGAATGGATGACATACCAGTCAAGATTTTGGAAGTGGAATTGGACATTTGATTATCTTTTTTAAATAATTGAAATAATCTGAAAATTTCCAAGTATAATGCACACAAGGACAGTAAATAAATACACATTATCTCAGATTACAGGGAAACGTATGCCTAGGAATACTTTAAAACACAGAAAGGAGCTACAGGTAGTTTGATTCTGAGGTACTTAGTGACTGGAAGTGAGAGTGAGTAGACAAGGAAGTAGTCAATTTTCTCAGTATCGTTACCTACCATATCCTTGGAGAAAAGTGGGAGCCTTGAGCTACTCTTTTCTAGCATGACTACTGAACCTGCAGTTCTCTGCCAAGCCCTAGAGTGTGAAGCAGTAGGGGAAAGATATTACAGGAGGGAGAAAGAGAAGAATCTGGAAACCGAAGAGTTGCAGCTGCAAACTTTGTGATAAGGAGTATATGGCTACATTGTTCTAATCATTGCACTTAGACATAAATCTTAGAAACTGACGGCTAGAGATATAGTTCAGTAGGATAGTGATTGTCTGGCATTTATGAGGCCATGATTTCCATTCTTAGCCCCATATATGCACATATACATACATACAAACCCCTCAGAAGATGATTTTTTTTGCCTTTAATGTGTGATTTAGGTCTTCAAACAGCCAAAACTGATTTCTCTAAAAATGATACATATATTATGAGTTTCAAATTCTATCTGCTAACTTTCCTTCAGCAACAGCACACAAAGAAAAAAAGAAAAGGAACTTGTTGAAAAGAAAGGGTTCATTGGAAGACGGATAGGGAATGAAGGACAAGAAAAGGAAACATGAGAGATTATGATCAAAACTCATTATATATATGTATATATATGAAAATTGTCATTATAATGTAAAAAATAAAGACACCATCTAGCCAAAAAAGTAAAAACACGTATATACATGAGAATAAACATGTAGATATTTAACAAGTGCAAAAGGCTATGAGGTGGGTATTCTCATTTCACAAACTGGACAATATTACTCAAAAAAATTAAAATAAGTTCTACAAGTAGAAAGAAAGAGCTATGAAATTGAAGATGAGGGCTCTGAACTTTGATTTAAAAGTTTTAATTCTGACACTGACACATAGTAATATTTCTTCAAGTGGCAGCTCGTACTTCTAATAGAATGGTTATGTAATGCACACCTCTGTGCTCTGTACCTACAAAGCACTGCATTGATTGCTATTTAGGGAAAATAGTGCGATAATCAACAACCTCTCCACTCTTCCTATGCCTCAGAATGTACATATCACTCCCTATAGCTTATAAATTTTTTATGAGCCTCTATGTATGTTTCTATCTAGCTAGCTACCGTCTATATCATCTATCACTTATCTATCTATATCATCTATCTTTTATCTGTCTATAAAGCCAGTCTTTAGTTTCTTTCCCCTACATGTTATCATCCTAAATCACGTCTTTTAATCCCTTCCTTTTCTCAAGAAGTTATAACATTACCCAAATGTTCACTCAATCAAAGCCAAAATTTTCACTGCTTTGATGTTAACTCCTCCCAGAACCTGACCCTGTTCCAACTGTACATATTCATTTCTCTTAACTCCATGAGAAACACCTTGCACTTTAGACATGCAGCCCTTATGTCCTTCATTTACCCATACTCAGTGCTGTTCCAGCGGTACTGGAAAGTTGTTCATATGGTCCATGGTAAAAGGAAATCTGACTGACTTAAAGGTCAACTGGGGGTTGAGTCCAGCCTGTTTGCTTCTCTTCTAGGAGTGTGCCCTGGAACCAAGCTCTCACTGACTAGAGGAAGGGTACCTTTTTCTAATTTCCTCAAAGACATTGCCTGGCTGTCAGCTTACTGATTCTTTCTCTGAATCTTGATCTGCTATCTAATGGAACTATAATTTTAATTCACAGATGATTCATCAACTGAGGTAAACAAAAGAGTGTTTATAGAGATCTAAAGAAGAAAAATTGAAATCAAGGATATGCTAGAAAATCTAGAATTACAGTATATGCCTTTATCACATGAAATATCAGCACAAACAGTACTTGTGTGAAGCTTCCACTTATTATGATTCACATTGACCTCTTCCTCTTTGGCCTCTTATAGCAATTCATTCTGTCCTGTGAATTTGAATGATGAACTAGCATATGTTAACTAATAGTGCTTTTAAAGTGTAGAGATATTTCAATAGTCTCACAAAATTCACCTTTAATTTCATTAAAAATACTTTAAGCTCTTTTAAAAATGTAATAAAATGAAGGATGTACTACTCAAATGAGTTAGATGACAAATGTCAACATAGTAGAAACCAACACTGATTGTGTTAGTATATAATAGCCAAGTAAGTGTGTGTGTGTGTGTGTGTGTGTGTGAGTGTGTGTGTATGTGTGTGCAGATGTGGGAATAAAGACATTCTTGGTGCATCTGTTAAACCGAATATCCCAAGATTGCAAGACACATTGGTAATCCAAAAAGCTCTCACATGCTGATGCCTACTACTTGGGCATCAATATTTTCTTACTACTGTATTACCAAGGTGAAACAGAGATAAACTGGAGACTAAGACTTCTTTAGGTTTTAATTTCACATTTTATGTTTTTTCCATCTTTTCTTATTGACTTTAAACATAAATGCTAATATTATTGGTAATTTAGCCAAATAATTATATTGCTTTAGTTTATATTTTGAGAGGTATAAAAGATTTTGTTTGGAAAGAAAAGGGTACCATTCTGTAGAATTTGATAAAATGTTGTGAGGAATTCTTTACTTCTTCATTCATCAGCCTGAACATGATTATCTATGAGCATGCAGTGCATTTTTAGTCTCAAGCTGGTACTGGAAGGTATTTATACAAATTAGTTACAACTCAAGGGCAATATAAATCTAAAGTTTATCCATCCCTTAAGGGATCTGCTATACTCACAAGCAAAATTTACAGATGGTAGGCATTTTAGATTTTCTCTGCCAACCTTCCTCCCTTATGTAATGAAAAATGGTCACTCGAAGCTTAATGGAAAATATCACTTAGCTTTCATTCCTTCTCCAAGAGAAAGTCTGTCTTCTTGCCTCATAGCAAGAGGTACTTGAACATTCCAGAAAGCCTTGCATCTCTGATGTAAATGGTATATGTTTTGTGGCCAGGGAAATTTGCAGGAATAATGCTGGCTGCCTACAATACAATTAAGATAGTTTGAAAGATCACAGTAAAGGTGCCCTATTGTTGATAGACAAAAGGGAACTGGGACTTCAAAGATGCCTGGAATGGTTCCTTTAGGAATAATCTTTCATCATACCCAGGTCTCAATAGGAGGTCACAAAGGTAGGGCAGGAAAGGTAGAATTAGTTTTGGGTAAACAAGCTTAACTGTTTTACTCCATTAGGAAGCTTAAAAAATTTGTTCAACAAAGAATCAAACAATTTTCCCTAAACTGCTCCCCAAATGGACACACCAATCATCTCCAGTAGAACAGCAATTGTAATGAGGAGAGAATAACAACAATAATAATTTTACAATTAATAATATATTTAATGATGTGTCCTAAGATCATAATTCACAGTGGAGGCCATATTTTAGTCTCTGAAAGTTTGGCTCTAAATGTGAAACTGTTTAGAACCATTTCATAAAGAATAATGTGAAAAAAATCAAGAAATATACCTACTAATATAAATCTAGAATCTCAAAGGAACTGGAGAATAAGTACATATATTATGGTTTTGTTAGGGTTAAAACCTGGGTACTCCCAATCCCATCAAGCAAGACTCAGGTACCTGTCCTTAGCTTGGCTATCTGTTCCCAACATATCAATTAAAGACACATACAAAAGTGAAAAGCAGAGAAAGAAAACATTCAAATTGAGAAGAGGAACAAATAAAGAGATCAAGTGATGCCCTCCCCCCTGTCATTCTTTGTGTAGAAGCAGAAGCAGGGGATTTATGTAAGTAAAGGGCAAGAAGTTTGTATAGTTATGCAGTCCTGATCAAGGTGTGGTCCTGCCCACCATCTGTCATTGAGCCAGGCGTGGTGGTCTGACCAAGTGGTCAGAACTCTGTGAAATCTCTTCTTGGGAGTCAAGTTGCTTCTCTGGCTAGAACTAGGCTTCAACCTTTCCCTTCCCCCAGCATCAATTTCTAGGACAATTCCAATTCCTTAGGGTTCATTGTTTGAATAATTTCATAGGCAAAAGGAGAATCAACGTCCCTTTTTAGAGTATCTTTGTTCTTGCAAGGATGGTTAGAGCTTGCCTACATTTTTTGTATCTGGAAAGAGGAGATATGTGCTTCAGGAGTGAAACTTCCATGCTTAACGTAAGGGTTCACTATCCAGAGGACTCAAATGAAGTAACCACCAGTAACTACAAAGCCAGTCTCATTTCACAGAGAAACAAGCCAGAACATAGGCACTAGGCTAATGCTCTGAAGATTCAGGGAGCAAGTGCTGAATAAGTCTGATTCTCTTTATTTCTCTAGCTTCTTCTTTACAAAATGTTCAAGTCCCTTTTTCCACTTCATCCAACCCCTTTCTCTGACCATTCCAGGTTAGCAGTTGACATTTTCCTCCCCAAGACAGGGTCAGCCATGATGTCTGGCACATAATAAGGTTAAATATTCATTGAAGGAAGGACAAAGGGGGAGGGCAGCGGGAGCTAGAGGAATACAAAGAAGGGCAAATTTCAGAAAACTATTCCATAAATTGTCTTTTAAGGGAATAAGAATATAGCTATCTATAGAGACAGAACACATGAAAAGAATGGGAAAAGCAATAAGAAAAGCAGGAGTAAATATACTAGGTGTGCTAAGCCAATATCACAGTTTAACTGTTAAAAATTGAATGTCAGGGGAACAACAGGGGTTGCTTGGTACTAAGGAGTGGTTCGACCATATCTGTGCTTTAGAATAAGCCCTATGGATTATGGAGAGGATGGAGATCAGCAAAGGGGAGGCAGGGAAAGACTGAAGCCAGAACAGTTAAGTTTGTTTATATGCAGTCCAGATAAGAGATGATAAAAAGCCTGAATTAGAGACAACACACTAAGCAGGGTTTTATCAGATTCTGCCTTTTCTTTAATCTGTGACCTTGGATAAATCTTTAATACACTGAGGATGAAAATAGTTGTTCTACACATTTCACCTTCAGCTCCTTATAAAGTAATATATGATAGAGTGCTTTGTAAATTTGAAACACTAGAAAATGTATGCTATTATTGCAATGGAAGTTTAAAAAGAAGAGAAAGACAAGAAACATGACTATTGTTCTAGACACACCATCTATAAATGAGAGAATCTTTCCAGATATATTTCTTTCACTCATCTTTTTACATTCTGCTTGTTAAAATTAAGAAATTACTATTTTTTTAATTTTCCATTTTTACTAAAGAAATAAAAGCTCCTTGAGTGGGATGGAAAGGTAGCTTAGAATCTTTGTGCACAGTATATTCATGGACATTACTTGACTTCACCCAACGTTACTTCACAGCAGAAAGGTATTATTCTCTTTAGGAGAAAATCAAGTCCCAAAAGCTACATTAAGTCATACATCTAGGAAGTGTAAAATCCTGACAGTGGCATTTGTTCTTTTATTCATATATGATTGAACAGGGTTACTTTTCATTAAAGCAACTGTTATTAGCTTTATCATAAATAACTCTTGAGATAGACAAAGAAAAGATAATTTTGTAGTCCACTAAGAGTATATCAGTATTTACTTTAAAGTCATCTATTGATCACATGGGACATGCTTGGCAGTGTCCTGACCTTCAAAGTACAAGGTTAAAGAGGACAACACAGTCATGTAAGTACAGAAATTTCAATACCACAAGGTAAGTACTACTAGAGGGGCCTTGAAAATGTTGAAAGCAAAAGGGAAAAAAGAATTTATTCTGAAGAGGTCTGAGACTATTTCATGGAGAAGGTTGAATTTGATCATAGTATCAAGTTGATAGAGGAGAAGGTAGAAATTATGGAAAGGAATATTCTAGACAGAAGACATCACACCTCATAGCAAAGACTTGTGAGAAAGCAGAGTGTATTTTGGAAATGGTGAGCAGTTTGAACTGAAGGAAGTACAATGTACACTAAGGGCTTGGGAAGGAGCTTTTATTTCTTTAGTAAAAATGGAAAATTAAAAATGAACTTGGAAAGGTAGGCAAAAACAGAAAACAAAAATTTTAAAATTTCCAAACCAAGATATGTGTATTTCATGAGGAAAGAAACAAAGGTTAGATTTTTTTAGTTGGTAAAATAACTCTGGGGGCAATTTAGAGACTATAATGAAATAATAGTAATAATAGCGGTAGGAAAGCCAGTTTAGAGAATACTGATGTATGATTATGAGGTTTGAAGCTAATGGCATATGACTGGAAAAACCAGTCTACAGATTTTTGGTAAAATTCATAGGAATTGTTTAGTCTAGAGACAATGAGAGTTTGTGGTTGATCTTGTGTGCTTGCTGAGATTGATGGATGGTGCTGGAAATAAAGATAAAAAGGTTTCAGTAGGTTGTAGTGTCAATGGGAAAGACAGGAAAACAGCTTTATTGTTATACGTTGTGTTCATGTGAACAAAAAATAATAATAACTGGCTTTGGTTGAGCACTTATACTAAAGTCTAGGCATTGTTTTAAGTTCTTTGAATATATCAACCCATTGAGAGACAAGGCTTAGTAGGCAATTGGAAATATCGAGTTGGAGCTCAAAAGAGATACTTGAGCTAGAGATATAAATTTCATGGTCATCTGTGTATAAGAGACACAGTTAAAATCACTGAGGCAAAAAACACAGTAAAAGATTAAATGCTGGGAAAAGTCACCATTATAAGATATGGAGTGATGAAGATTGGAAGGTCCCTACGAGGAAAGATCATGCCTAACTTGCTTGTCAATGTGTTACTAGGACCTAGTATATTACTTTGAAGACAATAAAGGCCACTCAAGAAATATTCACTCAATGAAAAACATTTTTTTAAAAGATAACCCCCTATCCCATGGACGGATCCAGTATTCCCGCAGAGGAGGGCCCCCAGTGGGTTGGGGACAGAGAGGAGGGAATTAGAATATCATTACAAGATTTGCTCATACAATATATCTAATTATTGACCATAAAGATATTTTTAAAAGATCAAAGAAGTACAGAAGTGCAAGAGAAACATAGGGTTCCAAAAATAAAAAAAAGTGGATTTCAGAATTATTAGAAAACAACACAGTTCATTCCTAATATGATCTTTCTATTACAAGCACATCTCGTTATCCATACAACATAGGACAAGTCAATACCCCCCACACAGTGATAAAGACATGAAATTACCTATATAATTCAAGTAAGCAATGGCCAATATGTATTAACAAAGTCAGCAACTGGAATTCTTTGTTAAAAATAGTCTTATTTATTTTGAGAGAGAGAGAAAGAGAGAGAGAGAGAGAGAGAGAGAGAGAGAGAGAGAGAGAGAGAGAGAGAGAGAGAGAATGTCTCCTGTCACTGCAAAGGAACTTCATACACATGTGTACCACTTTCTTCATCTGGCTTTACATGGGTACTGGGGAATTGAACTGAGGAAGGCAAGCTTTGCAAGTAAGTGCCTTTAACTGTTGAGCCAACTACCCAGCCCCATTCTTATCATAATGTGGTAAACTGGCCAATCGTATACTATAGTTGCTACTGTCACCTGCCTTGATTTTGAGTTCTTATATTATATAGGCATATACCTTTGAATGCCTAAATGGAGTCTACATACTCCTCCCAAATAGAAAGATTGCTGGCCTTCATAGTCAATTCAAATCTCTTGCCTAAATATTATATAGCAACAACCTATTTATGGAGAAAGACAGCTCCTTAGAGATTTGTTTTTAAAGCCAGGGATTAATTTGGCAGTCTAGTGAAACCTACTAACTGAATTTTAGGATAGTGTTTTTGGGCTGGCTAAATAGCTCAGTGGTAAAGTGTATGCTTAACACGTATGAGACCCTGGGTTTGATCAACATCATTGCACCTGGGTTCAATCTCCAGCATTGCAAAAACTATTCTTAAAAGTATACAATAAACAGGGGCGGAGCAAGATGGCGGACGAGTAACAGCGTTGCCAGGACTCTCTTCGGAAAGGTTTGATCTCTTCAGCTGGGATCCAAACTTTGGTCACCAGCTGGACCTGATTTCGGGCCCCCCTCCCTCCCCAGCCCCTGGACCAGAGCAGAAGGGGTTCTCCAGCAGCTCTCTGCTCCCCAGCAGAGCAGAGGACCGAGCCCTCCCCCCCTCACTAGCTCCTGCCATTATCCCCTCGCTGTGGTTTCCGAGTGCCACTAATTGAGCCGCTTCCCCTCGTGGGAGCACCTGATCCTCAGTCGTGCTTTTCTCCATGACCCCCCACCCCCCGCATACACAGGCAGATGCCAGCCTTGGGCAGGCTAATACTAGCTAGGTCCCGGGGCC
>PVHP010055744.1:0-10036 GCA_004024765.1 Zapus hudsonius
AAGTGATACTTTTTAAAAGTTACTTTCAGAAGCTGTTATTTTAGGTCCGTTTCCTTCTTTCTGCAAGTGCTAATTTTCTTGATTAATTTGGAGAACATCTGCATATAATTCCGAAGAGTCTTCATTGGCAAAAACTTCCAACTTTGCCCAGGATTTGACGACTTGGAGACTTCACTTTCTAGACAATCCGGGATCCTATCTAATTGAAATGCCAGATTCACAAAGGCACCGGAGCCCAAGTGTGTCATTATGTAATTTTCTCTTGATCTTTCAGAGTCTTCCTGCGAGCGATTAATCAGTATGCAGATATGCTGAACAAGAAATTTCTGGATCAAGCCAACTTTGAGTTACAGGTAAGAAGAGAAGGGGTAGACATGACCTTTGTGCAGAAGGAGCCTTAAGACAAATGGCTGTCTGGTCAGTGCCAGGCATTGGCTCTCCTGTCTCTCCGTTTAATTGGTCTCCATCTCAGGTGTGCAAATAGAATCTGCAGTGGCCCAGAGGAGTGTAAATGATACCTCTGGGCATTTGCTTCATTTATCAAGTTAGGACATGGAGTTGTTTCCAAGAGAAAGCATTGAATCGGAGTGACAAAGAGGCCAGAGGCCAGAGTTCCAAGGTGTGTGGCCGCCAACATTGTACTAGACCGTCCTAAGACAGGGCAAGGGTCCCAAGGAGGAGACACAAGTGTGTTTCGAGGAGCTCAACTTGCTTCTAAAAAGTCCCTTTTCCTGGCTCTGTGCCGCCCGCAGTGTCCCCAGGGTTCTCATCAACAGGTCCATCAATTTCGGAAATTTCTCTTCTGTGTGTCTGGGCCGTGCTCAAGCTCCGTAGGAATTGCTTCTGCCTGGCATGATTTCTTCTTGCGTGCATCTGGGATTTGTGGCTTTTGACTCCATGATACCCTGGATATTGTACGAAGCTTAGACATTTTTAAAAAGCATCCGTATGGAAACCGTGTGTTTGTTCCCTGAGTGGGATGAGTCACTAAGAAAGACCCAGAAAAATATCTGTGCTCACTCAAGGGATTATCCAAAAATATGCTACCAGATAGCAAAGCTCATTCACCCCTGAATTCTCCCATTGCACCGGCTCCTGGAAATGTACAGCTGGGGTGACAGCTCAGCAGTACAGTGCTTGCCTTGCAGGCATGCGCACCTCCCATCCAGTTCCAAACCTACGTAAAATGCCCGGGATGGGGAGGTGGAGACGGGAGGATTTCCAAGGCTCACTGGCCAGCTTGTCTAGTCTATTTGTTTTTTGCAGGCCAATGAGAGACCCTGTGTCCCTCCAAACGAAAATAGCCCTGAAGAATGACACTGAATTTTTCCTCTAGTCTCCCCCCCACACACACAAGTGAACGTATATGCACATGCATATCACACACATGAACGTGTAAATGAACACCCAAAATACAGAGCTAAAATGACACTATATTAGGTATATTCTGGGACATCTATGTCCATATTAACGTTATAACCTTTTGATTTTAATTTTCCAACATTATTACAATATAAGAATATATTAAGCATTATATATCTAGAAGCGTTACTTTTTTTTCAGACAAAGTCTCATGTATTCCACTCACTAAGTAGCCAAGGATGACCTTGAACTTCTCATCCTTCTGCCTCTACCTCCCAGGTGTGAGATAACAGGTGTACAGTGCCTGTCTCTATGTGTTCATAGGAACTGAACTGAGGCCTTATGCACTCTGCCAACTCATTTATCTGCCTAGCCTTAGAAATCTTAACTTTTAAAAATTAATTTTTATTTTCTTATCATTTTCTCTGCTTAAAGCTGCCTTTCATGTGTCATAAACACAGATATATCTTACTGGAAAATATCCATAGTAAATGAGTGTGTCGAGTTGCACAGGAAATGTTCCCTCTCATTCCCTCTCTGCAGGGCCGGCTTGTAACTGATTGCTCCCCTCTCATCCTGACTCTGTCAACATTTATGCGGGCCTTCGCGTGCTTTCTTTTTGCTCCATCACGCGTTGCCTCACGCTGTGTGTTTTACAATCCTGTCATAGTCCACAGCACGGATGTGTCAGCACTTGCTCAGCCATCCCTGCACGATGGCTGTAGACTTCTCATTTCTCACTGTCCCAAACCTGGCTCCCGGGAGCTCACACACTGGCCCAGAGTAGGTTGACTGCCAGGCAAAGCAGTGTGGAAATGTAAGCTTCAGCCGAGCGTGGTGGTTCATACCAACAATCGCAGCCCTCAGGAAAGTGATGTACACAAGAGGTCTGCTGTGAATTCAAGACCAACCTGGGCTGCAGAGTGAGTGGACACTTGTTCAGTGTCAGCTAGAACGAGACACTACCTCAAGCAAAATAAAGGCAGGAAAGGAGAAGGGCAAAGAGAGAAGAAAGAGAGAGGGAAGGAAGGGAAGAGAGGAAACATCTGATTTTGATGAGCAGTGGCACATTGCCCTTCTAAGTCTTGTACCACCAGTCTCTTCAACATGATTGACTCTTGCTTCTCTTAGCATTTTCCTGACGACTAATGAGGCTTGGGGTGCTTACCGCCCCAGCCATGGAGATTTCCACCCTGGCCTCTCTGGTCATCTCTCTTTTCTTTACTACTTGGCCATTTTCCTGGAATCCTTGATATAACAACTTAGTCATGGGTCTAAGCTCATCATATATAAAGATATGTAACTTTTTTTTTTAAAGTTAAACCTGCCATTTCCTTTATGGCTACTTGGTTTCATGTTTTGCTCAGGAAATCCCTCCTTGCTTCAGAATTGTAGACTGAACTATGTGTTGTGTGGTTCATACGTAGAGTTATTTTTCTTTGTGTTTTAATCCTCTGGGATTTCTGTAACTAGTGTTAGGGTCAGAGGCTAGCAGCTGTGCTCTTAGGAGTTCATAGCTAGATTCCCCTCCAGTGACTGGCAATGCCACTTTTTGCAGGATTGCAAACATACATAAACACTGCGTCTTCGTGCTGTACAGCTTTATACCCGCTAACTGTCAGGGTTTCTCTCTTGTAGCTTTCTACTACAACGTCACTATAGCTATTTTTGTACATTTCTTCTTCCACACGAACTCTAAAAGCAACTAGTCGGGCATTTTAACACATGATGCTTCTATTTTAATAAGCATTTAATTTAATAACACTTGAGGGAATATTTTGCTATCTGGATTTCCCCAGCCCATTCTGGCTCTCTGCGTGTCCTTCATACAGCCTGGCATGGTGGTGCACACTTGTAATCCAAGGACTCATGAGGCTGAGGCAGAAGGATTGCAAGTGCCAGGTCAGCTGGCAGAACCAGAGCTGTCACACAAAGAAGGGGAGGAGGAGGAAACGAGAAGAGGAAGCTTTCTCTGATGTGATGGTGCATACCTGTAATTTTAGCTACTCGGGAGGCTGACAAGTTTGAGACTTGTCTGGGCTATGTAGTGAGTTCAAGGCCAGGCTGTGCAACTTACCAAGACTCAGTCTTAAAAATAGAACTACAAAAGGGTTGGGAGGGGGCTTGAGATATGGCTGCGCATCTTGCCTGCTTGCAAAGCCTTATGGCTGGGTTCAGTTTCCTAGCACCCATGGAGGTCTTGGCATAGCCATTCTCTCTCTCTCTCTCTCTCTCTCTCTCTCACTCTCTCTCTCTCTCTCTCTCTCTATATATATATATATATATATATACACATATATACACATATATACACATATATGTATGTGTGTCTGCCTGCCTATTTCTCTCAAATAAATAAATATTTAAAGAAAAGGCTGGGAATGTAGGTAGTTCAGTTGTAAAGCACATGTTATGCATATGGCTCAGAGTTCAGTCCTCAATATTGTGGGTAGAAAGAAAAGGAAAAGAAGGGAGGAAGAAGGAAAGAGAGAGAGAATTGATGTGTTGTTGTGCTAGGTTTTTTTAAGTACCAGATACACTCAGACATAGTGGTGCACACCTCTAGTCCTGGCCACATAGAATGTGGAGACAGGAGGATCAGGAGTTTAAGGTCATCTGACTACCTAGTGAGTTGAGGCCATCCTGGGCTACATGAAACACCATCTCGTAAAAAAGAAGAAAGAAAGAAAGAAAGAAAGAAAGAAAGAAAGAAAGAAAGAAAGAAAGAAAGAAAGAAAGAAAGAAAGAAAGAAAGAAAGAAAGAAAGAGAAAAGGAAAAGAAGGAAGAAAGGAAAAAGAGAATATATATACAGGTATCCAAGGTGTCTAGATGTGATCTGAATCAAAATGTAGCTGACAGAATCTAGTGACAGGGACATAGCAGGGAGGTATTAGTTCCCAGTAAGCGAAAAGGAACAACTTGTATTTATGGACTGGAGCCAGCCCTTTTATTACGACGAGGCCAAAAGACCAAGTGCTTTGTGGGCAATAATGGATTGTGCAGTATGTGCTGTGGGCTTAGGTTCACCTGCTCGGCTTCCCAGGCAGCAGGAGCTTTGTGCCTCCTCCAGCCTGCCCATGGCATCTCCTGGCTAGTTTTGTGGCAGTCAGAGGCACTGGTGCTATTGTGGACAGTGCCTTTCCTAGGAAGGGCCTGATAAAAGGAGGCCCATCCACTCTTAAATCTACATCTTTCACAGGTAACTAAAAATAGAGTCACTAATAATGCTAACACCTTGTATGCAAATCTTTGTGGCAGTCTCATTTGATTACCACCTCTGGTTTGCAAAAGGGAGAACCAGCCTCCACAAATGTCTAACAAGCACATGGACCATAAATCCACAAGATTAGTGTTTGACCTTTGCACATGCCTTCCCTCATTGTCTAGTTTGTGCACGGTTTTTAGCATAATAAAAATTGTGCATTATGAGAATCTGTACTCTTCCCCAGTAAGAGGTTCCACAACATGTTAATACGAGTTAATATTAAGAGGTACTTAACATATACTCAGCATCACCATACCTATTCCTTCTCAGAAACCTGAAGTAGATACTCCCAAAGCTTTCCTGTGAGCTGTGAGGGAACTGAGGCCCAGACAGGTCAGAATAGAGTTCCATGCTCAGCCCTGAATCCCATCATGGGGGGAGGAGGGAGCTGGCTTGCAGTTCTGTGGTTTTTCCTGAGCAGGTATTGAGGGGTGGCAGATGTCCCCAAGGCCATCCAGAGGCCCGTGATCAGCATCTCCTCTCTTGGTTTTTAGCTGTGGAACAACTATTTTCACCTGGCTGTTGCCTTCCTCACGCAAGAGTCCCTGCAACTGGAGAATTTTTCGAGTGCTAAGAGAGCCAAGATCTTCAACAAGTAAGTCCTCCTCATCCAGCTCTGACAGACAGGGAGGCAGGAGCCTCGGCTCAATCAGCATAATTTCATGTCGTCTCTAAGCAAACTGGGTGCAAATTGAGATGTAATCACAGCGTAATGAAAGGGTGCCTTTAAATCACAGGTTCAGCATTGCCTTTGTAACCCAGGAATCAAGATCTAAAATTGCAGGATTCGTCCTGGTAGGTTCAAAGTTGGTGCAATTGGAGACAGTTATCACTACACAGAATGGGACTTTCTGAAGATAATGACTTTGGCCGCACACTATTCTGATATCATTATGCATGTGGTTTACTTTATTACTTAATTTTCCAATGTGCTTCTGCAAGAGAGGGTTCTGATAAAAGCTACTGGCACTGTTGGGCTTATGCAGCAGCTCACAATGGAGTGATGCTGTCTATGGTTTTCTCCTTGGCAGCAGACGACCCCTGTCTACCTCTGGGTGGGAGGTCTGCATGGACGGGATCTTCCTTTGCGGTGATAAGGGCCAAGCTTGAAGAAGGTTCAAGAAGGCCAGGGTCCATGCTGCCAAGCTCAGCACGATTGCCCCAGTGTGATCCTGGGTGACCCACTGCACCAGATGTTTGCATGGATTCCCTTTCCAACATCTGGGTGTCCTGGGGTCTTCACTCCTCTCCCTCTCTCTTTCTCTGTCCCTCATCACTGATGTCCCACTGCACTCGGCGCCTCTGTCCTAAGTACTCTTAAAGTTCTGACATGGCACCCGCATTGCTGGGTCATAGTGTCCTCAGACGGTGCCAAGGCTTTGACAAGTCCCTGTGGTCCCTGAGGTTGGAGATTCCAGAGGGAGTCTTGGCAGGTGGCAGCTGCTCTGGCTTTCTCATATTCTGTCAGTTTCTCTCTTCCTTTCTGAGAACATGGAAAGCATATTATCCCTCAAGGGTAAGATATGTTTCTGCCAATAACTTACTGAGCGTATATTACGTGCCAGCAGTCCTCCAAGCGCTGTGTGTGCATTCACACGTGAGGATCAAAGAGCAAAGCCATCATCTGCAATCACAGCTCCCGTGTTTTACAGAGAGCACACACCTAGCAGGTGCAGCTCAGTGGGCAGAGTGCCACACAGTCCCCTCCTTAAAGCCTGCACAAGTCTTCATTTCTCATCATGGCCTCCAATGTCCGGAGACAGACTCCTCCAATCTGGACATTCCAGAGGCTGACCTCTCACACAGAGCTCCTGCTTTGTGGCGTTCATGGGGTCCATGGGAAGAGAGGAATGGCTGCAGGGGCTTGTTGCTGTTCTTACGCAGGTGTTCTTGGTAGAGAAACCTCAGACCGTTAGCACCTCACAGCCTGGGCTACCAAGGATCCTTGAGGCCCATCCCCACTTGTCCCCAGCCCTGTTCCTGTGGGCCATGCACACTGAAGGATGGCATTCAAACCCAAAGCGAGCACTGGCTGTCTTTGTAACCCATTTACTACCAAGCACCCACACCTAGAGACTCCCATGGGAGAGAGGAGGTGCATTTCAACAGGAAGCCTGCCTTGCAGGCTCTGACATGGCGTGCTCTGGAAACCAGGGCAGCTTTCTGGGCCTTCCTCACCTAAGCTAGAGCAACCTGAGCAGATGCCTCACCCACACAGGATCTGGTCACCAAAGAAAATGTTTGCCATATAGATCCAGAGGCATTGGAGCCTAAGGAAATTAAAGTCAGCTAGCTGATGTCTCCCTGTCCAGAGCCAGTGAGGCATCTGGGTAAATGTCCCCCACCTCTCTCACCACCTTCATGACAGAGGCTCTGGTGTTCTCAGGGGTAAAGCTAAATGTTTTAGAAGTTGTCTTTACGAGACTCTGCAGGATAACTTCCCAGCTTCTCCAAGTCCCCGGATCTAGTGTGTGGCAATAACAGGCCATGGAGGGCATAGTCTTCTCTATGATAAACTAAGATTTGTAAGGCAGCAGGGCATACACTGTATGGAGGTCGCCATGTTTGTGGTATTCTTTATGCCTCTTCATAGGCCTTAGACATTTATAATCAATTTGCAAATCCATCCCTACCTAGCATAACTGACCATTTTAAGGTGCCTTACCTGAATCCTTCCATCTTGGGTACACTGAGTGCCGAGAAATACTTCATTTAAGCCTCCTCTGCTCAGGTGGAGGTGGTCCTGATGTTGGGGGGGCATAGAGGGGAGGAGATCACAGATGATGATATTTGCTGTCTAGTGGGAAGCCAGAAGCAAAACATGGAATGAGGATAGTTGGGAAAAGTGGGGTGGGGAGGGAAGGAGGTGGAGGGCACATCCCGGAAAGCAGATGCTTCCTAGAAGAGTGTGAACATGGGCAGAAGCTGAGAGGCATCCAGCTTGACTTACCTGAGCCAAGAGACACTCAATAGCCAGTGTAGAAATGGACATTGCGTCTAAGGGCATGGTCTTATCTCTTATTAAAGAGATGCTCTGGGTTGAGGACATGTAAAGGAGTAGTGGGGACCTGGGGAGTCTGGGAAAGCAAATGGAGGTGGTGACATAGGGCCCGCCCCTCAAATCTGAGCCAATGGCTGGATACTGACTTGTGCACTTGGAGCACAATGGACGTGCTTATCTGTGTCTTGGGGAAAGCCTTGGGTCTGAAGCGAATGCAAATCCTACCATTCCTAGCCCAAGGCTGCTCCTACTAACCTGTCTGCTACTCTAGGATGCATCTAAGTGGACAACCTCCCTGACCCCATTGCCTCCCCTCCCTGGTCCACCTCACCATGGCTCAGAACAGCGGAATTTTCTGGTATCTGATCTGCTTATTCATTCCCTCTTGTTTAGTGATATCTGCCCTTCTGATAAAAGAGACTGGGGATAAGTGGGGTGTCATTGCAGAGACACTTTGGAGTGCCTGGGGGGAGCATAGCAGTAGGGTTACACCATTCATTGAGCTGCTTAGGTCAACCATAAACTGAGAGAAATATATGCCAGTGAACTTCAAGGTAAACAACCCTCAGAAATCAAAGTTCGTAATCAGAAAATACAGCCGTTCTACCTTCAGGCATCGTTAGTGTTAGTAACTCCAGGTCAGACATGGTGGAATGCCAAGCTGGCCTGTGTGCCTTCCACACCTTTTTGCATTTGACGTTATTGGGGCTCAGTAAGGATGAATAAAACAGCACAGAAGAGCTGGCTGTAGATTCGATGACAGCTGGACATGAGTGTGAAACTATGTGTGTGTGTGCACACCCTGCTGTGTACATACCTGGAGAGGGGGAGAGAGAGAGAGAGAAAGAGAGAGAAAGAGTGAGTGTGTGTGTTTGTGTGTGTGTGTGTGTGTGTGTGTGTGTGTGTTCCTGCAGGAAGTGTGTCCCTATGTCAGGACCTAGTTTTGGTCCTGGAGAGAAAGGAGCTTGTAGATTGGCCCCTGGCATCTGCATAAGAGATCCACTGGCACCTCAGAAGGCAAAGTTGCGAGGCAAAGCCCTGTTCTTTCATTTAGCCATCTCTCCAGCTGAAGTTGACACCCCCTGAGAGGACACGTTTCACAGCCAGAACAAGTCATCACCTCTCCACCCCACGAGATGCTGGCTGACGAGCTACTTACTGGAGCCTTAAGTCAAACCACAGGACTTTTAGGGAAGCTTGTAGGCGACCTCATCGGATGCTGCTATGCAGTTTTACACAATGTGACCAGTTCACTTTGTTCTTGTGCTAAATATTATTTCAAAAGGTTCAAATTATTCAAAACAAATTCACCTTAAACATTAGAGAGGCCCAGGGAGACACACTTCATAAGCAGTAACTGTGCCAACTTCCTGTTGCCAAAGCTAACTAGGTGCCCACATGCATTGGTGACACTGCCCTGGGGAGCGAAGTAGAGCTCAGTGCAGACAGGACGCTCATGTCAGCCTGTGTCCTAGGGCGTATTCCAGTGGTCACATCCAGGCCCTCATCTGCTCCTACCTGCTGTCTTCCCCAATAAGACAGAAAGGCTTCACCCTGTCTTCAGCCCCTGACCCCATTCTCTCTGCACTTTCTTCCTCTCGTTTCCTCACCTTCTACCCCAGAGCACGCTGGCCACAGACTAGCACCTCCAGACAGGTCACCAGTTACTAAACCAAGGAGAGGCTATTCAGTCTTCTTGATGTTTCCCACCCCAGGTACTTCAACACTGGTGTCCTTCATCTCTGTGGTGCTCTGGATGTAAAATGTCCCCATAGGCCCATGTATTTGAATTCTTTTTTAAATTTTATTTTTTAACTTTTCATTGATAACTTCCATAATTATTGACTATAAACCGTTATGACTCCCTCCCCCATATCTCTCCCCTCTCTCAATTAGTCTCTGTTTTGATTCAGTATCATCGTTTTTTCCTCCCATTATGTGTAGGTATTATCAGGCATTTCGAAATCATGAATATCAAGGCCATTTTGTGTCTGGAAGTTTGCATTGTAAGCAGTCCTACCCTTCCTTTGGCTCTTACAGTCTTTCCACCACCTCTTCCTCTGAGCCTCTGAGCCTCGGGAAGTGTGATCGAGATGATAAAGGTGACAGCAGCTTGTCTCTTCAGGACTGGGAGTTCCGGCTTCCTTGTTGGAAGAAAGACACAGAAGAATGACACAGCACCGTGTGCTTCTCACCTCCTCATCTTACGATGAGGAATTCCTGGAATGACTATGGAGTGCTCAGCAGTAAACTAGACATGTCTGGCATGCCCTCCAGGACTGGAGGAACATTGCAGAAGAGAGGATGGAGAGAATGTAAGAGCCAGGAGATGGAGGAGTGCTTTGAAATGCTTTCTCCTGGTCATGAAGTGGCCATTGTCGCATTTATGACCTGACAACAACTGTCA
>PVHP010055745.1:0-10049 GCA_004024765.1 Zapus hudsonius
GGAGAAAATGGGCAAACCAGGGCCTTCAGACACTGCAAATGAACTCCAAACGCACTGGACACTTTGTGTATCTGGCTTTACTAGGTAGGGTACTAGAGAATCAAACCGGGGTCTTTGCAGGCAAGCACCTTAGCCTCTGAGCCATTTCTCAAGCCCTAAGAATAGTTTCTCAAAATTAAATCTGTAACAACAAATGTAAAGCAGTTTTGCTTTCCAAGATTAAATCCTATAATAATTCACCATCCCTATTCCAATTGAAAAGCTAAACTTCTGGGGAAAGGATTAAAACCATAATCAAAATTCCAAGTCTTCATCCCACCCAATCTCAAACAGCTTTACATCTGTGTATATGTAAAATATCTAAAGGCCCTAATCTGAATCAAATAAAGACATTATAGAGTGAAAAAAACATATCCCTATTAATTTATTCTATCACAACTAATTAAAATCTAAATTGAACCTTAAAATAACTGCTTAATTTTACACACAGACCCCTTTCCAAATGTAGCAAAGTGCAAGCTCTCTGCCACCCTCTGCATAGTGCAAGCTTCATGGTGCTGGCACCCTGCACAATCAATAATGTCTCAGCTTCTTTCAAATCGTACAAACTTAAAGAAGCTTTGGAAAAGAATAAACTAGGGCTGGAGAGGTGGTTCAGTGGATAAAGCACTTGCCACTCAAACTCTAGTTCAAGTCCCAGCCCACAGTAAAAAGCCAGTCTTTTGATAATCCCAGCATGCTGAGTGTGAGACAGGAGAATTTCCCAAAAGCTTGTGATAAGTGCAGCAAAGAACAGTAGAGGCAGAATCCAAGCCTCAACATGAGGTGGACAAGCCAAACATGGTGGGGCACACCTTTAATCCCAGCACTCCAAAAGCTGAGGTAGGAGAATTACCATGAGTTTCCAGGTTGGCGTGGGATACAGTGAAATAATACTTTAAAAAACAAAAAAGGAGAAGAAAAAGGAGGAGGAAGGAGGGAGAAGGAGTGGGAAAGAGGGGGAAGTGGATAAGAGAAAGAAGAGAAGAAGGAAAAAACAGAGGTGGGCAGGTGAGGACCAAGTTGAATGTCATCCTTGGACCTCCACATTCATGCTATGGGGCTCACACTTGCATGAACACAAACTTGCACACACAATTTTTAAAACTTTTTTAAACTAAACCACATTTTTAAGCCAATTTGATATACAATTCACTTGCCATAAAATTCATCCCTTTGAAGTGCACAATTAGTGACGCTGAGTGTATGTAAAATGGTGTACAACCATCACCACTACACTTTCAGTATTCCACAGAAGAAATCCTCTACCCTTCAGTAATCCAGTTGTCCTCCTTTCCCCAGCCCTTAGCAACCATCATCTACTTGAAGTTTGCATGGATGTATCTATACCAAATGAATGGAATCATGAAACCATGCCATTTTCACTTAGCATGTTGTAACATATATCAATGAAATATTTGTTTCTTTAAATACTATTCATATTTTCTCAAAATTGTCTATCAAATAAGGAAGGTCTATTATCTAGACTATATGAAGAACCCTTATAACTTGGGCATGTTGGAAGTCACTTATTTCCCATTTCTTACTTGAAAAATGGAGATAATACCTACTTTGTAAAATGCTTTGAGGAACAGAAGTTATATGTCTGACACAGTAAGCTATTAGTGGCAGTTCCTGTGTTTAAAATATAAACAACCATTAATGATTTTAAAATAGCAGTGGAAACTTTAGTTTTATGTTTCATTGCTTCTAAATATTTTGATCAAGATTTAGCTTTAGTTGATTGGTCTCCTGGCTATTTCTCACAGCGGGAGTAAATGAGAAAGCTGCCAGTTTATCTTGGTTAGTGTAGACATCTTCTTATACATTTCTTGCTGTCTGTGGGTTTTTTTTTTTTGGAGGGGGGCATGTCAGACAGAGTCTTGAGTAGCCCAGTCTGACCCACTATGTAGTCAAGGATGACCTTGAACTTCTGATCTCTTGTTTCCTTCCATTTCCCGAGTATTAGGATTACTGTCATGGGCCACCACAGGCAGTCTCCCATGTATTTTATCATATAATCCCACTTCCATTATGAACGGATCCTCTACTTGATTATACAGCATTTCATCTACCCCTTAGAGGACATTCATGTAGGTCTGTGAGAATGACTACAGGACCTGTATTCACCATGAGCTCTGCCCATCCCATAAAAAATTTACCACAAAGAGTCATATTTGAAACTCATTAACTGGTCACATAACCCCAAGGAGACTGATAGGGAGATAAAGAGCACAGATGGGCTTCACAAAGTCACCATGGGATTCACACTGCTTTGAAGTTCTAGGAGCCCTGAGCTGATCAGGGTCAGATTCAAGTTATCTTGCAGACAGAAAACAATGGACATGGCTAATTGGACCATGAATGTTTAACTAGAAAGGAAGACATGATTCTGTAAGTAATCATATTCTTAAGGTAGCTTCAAGAGCTCAAAACCAAACATTCCTGTTTGTAAGATGGTTTCTTCTTTCTTTCATTTATAGGAGCAGACTGCATGATTACCAGCATCTAGACTGGCACACAAAAAAGGATGGTTACTGAATGAGTATTATTAAATTATCTAGCCTGGTATCCTCAATTTATTTATTCTCAATTTTTTAAGGAACCTGAGATCCACAAAGGTAGACTTGCCTAAGATAACAAAGTTAGACACAGGCAAAGCCAAAACCAGAACTAAGGTTTACTAAAGTACAGCAATACTCACAGCACTAATTTTTAATGACAATTATCCCCCCTCCATCCAACACTAGTACAATTATATAACATACTAAGTAAAGGCCTTTCTCCTTATCACCAGCCAGAACGCTGCTATGAAGAGCCGGCCCATTAGACAAGCATGTGGTTTTCACATAATTACCATGCTGGCATGCTCCATCAGGGCTGATCAAAGTGTTACCCTCATAAGCTGGGTGTGGTGACACACCTTTAATCCCAGCACTCGGGAGGCAGAGGTAGGAGGATAGCTGTGAGTTCAAGGCCACCCTGAGACTACTGAGTGAATTCCAGGTCAGCCTGGACTAGAGGAAGACCCTACCTCGAAAAACCAAAAAAAAAAAAAAAAAGTGTTACTGTCATCAGTTCAGAGAGAAAAAGCAAACATCAATGATCATGCAACCAAGCAGAAAACCATCATTAACAGAAGACCAGCAATGCTTAGGTAAGGACAAATATTTAATGGTTTTTAAAAAAAAAGGCAGGGCTGGAGAAATGGCTCAGCAGTTAAGGCCTTTGCCTGCAAAGCAGAAGGACATGAGTTTGATTCCCCAATACTCATGTAAAGCGAGTGCACAAGGTGGTGCATGTGTCTGAAGCTCATTTGCAGGGGCTGGAGTTCCAGACGTGTCGATTCTCTCCCCCCCACACACCCCCTACCCTGTGTGTGTCCTCTTTCTCACTCTCAAATTAAATAAATAAACAGGCAGTAGGGCTGGAGAGATGGCTTAGCAGTTAAGGCACTTGCCTGTAAAGCAGAAGGACCTGAGTTTGATTTCACAGATACCCACGTAAAGCCAGATGCACAAAATGGCACATGTGTCTGGAGGGTTTTTTTGCAGTGGCTGGTAGTCCTGACACGCCCATTCTCTCTCTCTCTCTCTCTCTCTCTCTCTCTCTCTCTCTCTCTCTCTCTCTCTCTCTCTCCTCTCTCCTCTCTCTCACACACACACACACACACACACATTTTTTTTAAAAAAGAAAGTGTGACCCAAGGAGACAAGATACATCCCTAAAAAACTTTGAGAGTTTTCTAACTTGTATTTAAAAAAAATAATAAGGCAGTAAATACCAAAGAAATGTCTCTATTGCTAGCCTGAACTACCTACATAGCGTATTATATGATTTAAAGCTCAGGCCCTAGTCAGAATGCTACACAAAACAGATGCCACACAACTCTACACACTCATGCAGAACTATAAGTAAAAGGCTGTGTATTATTAGGTGCAGATATTTCCTTCAAACTTTAAGGGCCTGGGCTACTCTGAAAGTCCATCTAGTTCACACAGTCCTTGGGCAAGAAATGGGGTGGGTGTGCCTGCCTGCCGGCTGAGTGGCTTCCCTCCTGTGCTGAGATCACCAGCAATGATGGCTTTCACTTCTTCCCACAGAACATAAAGCATTATCTAAAGGCCCGTCATTTACAACTGGGAAAAACTTCAAAACTGGTGGTGAGGGGTAAGAGGCTTCAGAAAGACAGAAACAAAATTACAACAAGTAACCGTAAACTTACAAACTACTTACAAGAAGCATACAGATCTCATTCAGTTGTTTTCTAGATCTGCCAAAAGTAATTTTCATCTGCAACTGCTGTGACTGGGCAGAGGTTAGAGCATCCTGCTGACACCTACAATCACTTGCTTATAATCACCTCTACAAACAGCCCATAGTCCAACAGAGGATTCTTTTAACACCCACTATGTTCCATTAAAGCATCAAATGTGAGAAAAACAAATACAGGAATGATTCAGCAGCTACCTATTCGACTTGGGAAACACTAACTACTCAAATATATCCCTCATTCAAAAGGAGGTGAGGTGGGAAAGGGGAGATATGTGGAGCTCAGTTGGTAGAGTGCTTGCATACATCCCCAGCATGCATAAACCTGATGCTGTGGTTCATGCCTGTAATCACAGCACTGGGGAGGAAGTGGCAAGCAGAGCAAATGTTCGAGGCCATTATTGGCTACACAGACAGTTTGAAGCCAGCCTGGGATACATGAAGCCCTGCCTTAAAAAAAAAAAATCTGGGGATCGAAATATCCCAAGAGGAAGAAGGAATACAAAAAACAGGCAGACAACACAGACTACAAGGGTTAGTGATATAGTTCACTGGTAGAGAGCATGCTGGGAGGGAGGGGCTTTTGTAGGTTTAGTATCAGGTAGTCTAGAAGCAATATTCAATATATACAATATATAAGCTATATTCAATAAATACAAATGCATTGCAAAGAAACTATTTGTTAGTGCATATTACCCATATGTTGAAAATAGTAATTTCCTAAATAATCCAATGCTGTCCACCCTGCCTACAACATACAAGACCATACTAGTTTATTTGTAAAGGGAGATAAGACTAAAAAAATAATAAGAGTTTTTCCATAAAGCTATAAACTAACATCTGGTTGAAATTAAGCCCACACATTCAAAGATATGAACTGAAATGCAACCCTTTGCCAGTTCAAGTTTAGGCAGTCTTGGGTTTCACTGCAAGCATGCATTTTCTCTGTTCTTTGTCCTTTGTAACAGAATCCACATTTTTGTTCAGCTTTCTGCCCGCAAAGATGCTGGCTCCAGGATGGACCCACCCTAACATGGCTCTTCTGTTCCAGGGCAATCTTGAGGATTTCTCTCTCTACAAAAGGACACGTAGGCCCCTTTCCTAACTCTGAACAAAACTCCTAGAAATGTTGGAAACATCTTGAATCCACTGAGAAAGAAAGCCATGAGCTCATGCTGACACAATACAGAGCACCGACCTGAGTCACAGAAAAGACCACACCTGGTCATGCCACAGGTGGTTGTGCAAGGTGAAATAACACATTTATGGCTAAAACAGCTTCTTACACTCAAAAACCACCTCTTTAGAAAAATAAGAAACTGAAAGCAATCCAGACATGATGGTACAGATCAATAATCCCAGCACCTGGCAAGTAAAGATTTGGAGTTCAAGGGCAACTTGCCTCACTGGGGGAAGGGAGGAGGGCAAAAGGGGGAAAGGGGGAAGGGAGGAAGTGGAAGGAAAGGAAAAGAAAGGAAGGAAAGGAGGGGGAGAGGAAGGAAGGAACTAAAATTACATATAGATCTCAATTATTATTCCCCAAGATTTTTAATATTTATTTACTATTTATTAATACAAGAGAGAAAGAGTGAGTATGGATGCATCTTGCTGCTACATACAAACTCCAGACATGTGTGCCAATTAGTTCATCTGGCTCTACATGAGTACTGGAAAATACAACCCAGGCCAGCACGTTTGGGAAGGAATTGTTGAGCCATCTCCCCACCCCACCCCCAACTCCCACAGTGAGATTTATGCCATCATACCAAAGAGCCATCCATAGCAATCAGAATTCTGAATTTTATCCCACGGGCCCAATTTTGTGAAACCTAATACTATAGATACACACACTGATTCTTTAACAACTCTAAGTAAGAATTAAACAAACAAAAAAATCTTAGACATTTTGCAGAAAAGACATTTTTTTGCTATTTGGTTAAATATAAGAGTAATGTGAAGTCTGGAGAGACTGCTTAGCAGTTAAAGGTGCTTGCTTACAAAGCCTAAGAGCCTGGGTTCAAGTCCCCAGTACCCACATAAATGTACAAAGTTGTACAAATGTACAAAGTTTGGAGCTTACAGTAGCAGGTGACCCTGGAATACCTATACTTACTCTCTCTGTTTCTCTGTCTCTGTCTCTCTCTCAAATACATGAATTTTTTTAAAAGAAAAGAGTAACTTGAACGAAAAGCCAGATAAAAACATTTAACATCAAAAAAGCAAATTTCACTTCGAATTACCTAAGCAGATATACTTCCAACTGGGGGATGGGGTGGAGAGGGAGTGGCTAAAGGATGAGCACAGAGCAAAGAGAGAAGAAATTATAAGAGGCAAAGAAAAATATAAAAGCATAACTCACCGGGTGGGTGGAAATAGCTTCAGGCACTATACACCCCCACAATGACTGAGACCTCTTGGTCCCCATAATGAATACCAATAACCCCACCAAAGAAGAAGTCATCAGAATTGGGGCAGGGGCAAGGGGGCCTAAGGCCTTTTATAAATAAATAATAATTTAAACGTAGCTCACTGCATTCATCATGAAAGAAATGCAGGTAAAGGCCAGGCATGGAGCTGAGAGGCCAAGGCAAGAAGATTAGGAGTTGGAGGCCAGGTTGGACTACACAGTGGGGTCCAGGCCATCCTGGGCTGCTCTAAAAAGGAGAAAGAAAACAGTAAAACAGAAATAAAGGAAATAAATAGATAGAAGGGGCAAGTTAGCTAAAAATTTCAAGTGGAGACATCTACACTTAACTCATATAATGATTGAGCAAGGATAGCAGAAGCATTCTCATACAGTATTGCTACAAGAGTAACTTCTATGGACCCCATGGAGGTCCTCCTGCCAATAGCTCTCAAAATTCCAATGTGGATATACTGCAAACTAGAAATCCTACTTGTGGTAATGGACCCCACAGACATATATTTGCACACGTGTTAAATGATTATATATATAAGGTGACTTGTCACAACATTATAAAGGCAATGGATCAACACCCCAATACTCATGAGAGAGAGAGAGAGAGAGAGAGAGAGAGAGAGAGAGAGAGAGAGAGAGAGAGAGAGAGAGAGAGAGAATATGAGTGTATGGGCACACCAGGGCCACCTGCCTCTGAAAATGAACTTCAGACTCATGCCACTTTGTGCATCTGGCTTTATGTGGGTACTAGGGAATCAAACCCCGGCAATTAGGCACCACTAACCCATCTCCCCAGACCCTCACAAGAAGCTATCCACAAGAATACAACAGAATATCGTACAATGGTGAAGGTAAAAAATAACATAT
Organism: Zapus hudsonius; assembly: GCA_004024765.1. Taxonomy (NCBI): domain Eukaryota; kingdom Metazoa; phylum Chordata; class Mammalia; order Rodentia; family Dipodidae; genus Zapus; species Zapus hudsonius. Next base: position 7,598 of record PVHP010055745.1, read on the forward strand.
GGGTCATAGAAATAAACTAAGGTATACTTCTAAGTACCAAAAGCCAGATGCAGATTTCACATGTTAGTACATATGATATGGTTTTAGGACAAAAGCAAAATGTATGGAAGGTGAACATGCATTCGTGAGCATGCACACACCTACCTGTGTGCTACAAGAAAAACTAGAGAAGAATCTAGAAGAGTAACAGTGGTTATGGGCAATGGTAGATGGGGTACAGTGGTGCAGGTACCGGAGACAATGTTTGGGGAGCCACTGTTTTCAGAAGTACTAAAACACCTAAGTACTTTAGAAAAGCAGTACTGAAGCATTAGACTAAAGCCACTTGTCTGGTGTCTTTCTTGGGGACAATGCTGGTGGCACCAATGACTGCTAAAAGCAGTGGTGCCCTCTTGCCCTGTACACAGCTCCAGCCACACAAATGAACAGTATGAGCCCAGAAACCTTCCAGTTGGTTCCAACTCAGAAGCATTAAGACAGCCTAAAACAAAATTGATCTCCTGGTGAAAAGTTTCATGCTGTCTCTACATCCTCAAAGAAATCAATAGTCTCCAACTTCAAATACTTCACAGACCAACCTAACCCTGTTGGGCACTGCTTCTTGGCACTGCTAAATGAGGGCACGGAGAACAAAGCGTTAATGATGTTTGAACAAGTGAAACCCAATCCGGTAGGCGTAGGCGTTTCCCAGCTCGATTGGCAACCCTGACTCCCAACCCCCATGGGCAAGCCACAGGAATCCAGCATTCCCATCTCAGCATGGCTGGCAATGGGGGTCAGACCCAAGTAACAAATTTCCCTGTACCCATCCCCCTTGACTGTGGCTAGAATCACAGATTTCCCGCCACTCAGACCCCCCAATTATACAAATTAGGTATTCACAGGTTGTCTGCACTAACCTATCCCATTGCAGACTGCTAACTCACCACCCTGACTAACCAATCCCCTTATTCTTCCCCTATTCCTCATCCCCCTGGCTTCCTTTCCCTATAAATGTAAGCCCTCCCAATTGAATAAAGAACCACATGGATACACTATACACATCTACTGGAGTCTATGTACTCCACCGGCCACACCTTGTGTCACTCTGTGGAACCGCCCTGAGACAGCAAAGCAGTGACCAGCCAAAGGCTGCTACTTCCCACTGCTTTCCCTCTGTGGCAGCTGACCGCGCCCCGGAGGCAGAATGACATAACCCTGTATGGGATTGCTTTGCTTTTTAAGCTCAAACCCAAGTTTTTGAAAAACCATCACTTGTTAAGCGCTGTTCACTGGGGGAGGGGGTGAGTTCCTGAGAAAACCTTGCTTGTTATTTTATCCTCCTAACCTCAGAGTAGAGCTAAAACTAAAAGTCTTTCTCTGGAAACAATGCTTGTACAAATACAATTCAGACCAAACCAGACTGTTGCTCCTATCTGCTGGAGGAGAAGGCAACACTTAGCAACAGAGCCCTCTGAAACTTAAAGACATGGTTTTAGAGGGAAGATGACGTGGCAAAAGGATGACTCTTACTAAATGCTGAAGGTGCTCACACAAGCCCTCCCCATCTCTCTGGGCAGCTTCCTCCTCATTCTAGGGAAAAGCAGGAACAAACCGGCCTGACAAGCACAAAGATGTCACCATGTTTCCTGTCTACACCTCCGCCCTGCCCCGTATCTGTTACTATGCTTGAGTGACGAGGGTGACATTTTTGTGAGATGAATAACTACATGTCCCCAGGACAGTGGCATGCATCCAATGCTTCTCACTCATACTTTTATGATGTTCCTACTATCTATGCAGCAGTTATTTGGACCACCGTCATATATGCTCTATAGGAAAAAAAATATTCAATGAGCAGTTTCCTCCAGTGACACTTCAGGCCAACACCAAGCACCTGTCTCAATCAGTTTCCCAAGGGCACACTTTCCTTGAGCAGCTCAGCCCAGCGTCAGTGTCATCGTAACACTCACCCACCTGGTACTGAGCGGTAATCTCCACCTGCCTAATAACCAACTCTGTAAATAAACTCTGAATTCTGTTTGTATGTTTGTTTGTTTTAATGTTTTTTTTTAAATTTTTTAATGTATATTTATTGTCCATAATGAGTTACATTATTTAGTGGGCAAACCATGCGTTTTTATTGGCTTAAAATTACATATATTAACACAATATGCTCCGTATCATAGGTTCTTAGATAAAGCCATTGAATCCATGATGACATTCCCTCTTCTGCATTAATTATTCGCCCCCCCCATGACTCTTACATTCTTTCCACCCCCTCTTCCGCAAATTTCCCTGAATCATAGTGGGTGAGTTTATATTTTGCATAGTTATTAGGTTTTTAAGAGTCTGTAGGGCTGGAAAGATGGCTTAGCGGTTAAGGCACTTGGCTCCAGTGCCTGAGGCCCCCGGTTCAATTCCCCAGTACCCATATAAGCCAGACCCACAAGGTGGTGGCCCTGGTGCTCAC
>PVHP010055746.1:0-10063 GCA_004024765.1 Zapus hudsonius
GGACTTTCAGACAGTGTCTCCTGACCTGGGCCTGGCATCTGACAGATGCCTACTGATCTGGGTCCTGCAATCCACTCATCACATGGCCCAAGACCCACTCCCTTCCTTTACAGGTTGGGACCCTTCTACTGATCTCACCAGGGGTTGTGACAGGTTGTATCCTGTACATGCACTGTGCATGCACACAGTAGGCACACAATAGCAGATGGACTCTTCCCTCCCCTGCTCCATGCTCCCCTGATCTCCAGTTAACCTTCTGACTTTAGAGGAAAGAGTGAGCAGACAGAGTAGGGAAGGCTACCAGAAAAGACTTCTCTTCACCTGGGCGACACAGCAGGGGGAAGAAATAACCAGAGGGGCTCAGTCACTCAGAAGGGGACCCTTGTGCTCTCCTGCCCTTGACTGTGTTCCCTTTAGCGGTTTGCTTTAGATGGTGGCAGAGGATCCCCCACTCCACCTCTGACCCTCTTTGCATATGGTCCAGGGCCCACAAAATGGGACCAGGAGTGGGAGCTGTGGTCCTTGTGTGGGGCCTGGAGGGAAGGAGTGGCTGTGAAGAAACATGAAAGGTGGAGTGTGGGGAGGACACATGTGCAGGAAGGAAAAGGGCACACACCAGACAGGATGGAGGGCAAAGAAAAGGAGGGAGAGAAAATGATGCCCTCCCAGTCCCCCCACCTTGCTTCTGCCTGGAGTGCCCACTCCAACCCAGCCTGGGGGCAGAGAAGCCCAGAGCCCCCCCCCCCACCTTCCCCTCCTCCTTGCCTCCACTGAGAGCCGCAGCCTGAATTATGGATGAGGTTCCTTGGGTTACAGCTGCTTTGCATGGCAGCTAAGGCCAGAAATGGCAACAGAGTCACTGTTACGCAGCAGCTGTCCTAGAGGGGCCCGGCTCAGGGTCCCTCCTCTGAGCCTGCCGGGAATGCCGTCCAGGCTAGGGAGGTGAGTCCTAAAAGAGCACCAGTGACAGGGGGAGGGGCGAAGATGAGCCGAGAAGCAACTGTGAGTAACTGGGTTGCCAGCCTAAGGGCTGTGAGCAAGAAAAATGGGGTGGGGGGGCTTAGGCTGGGGTTTAGTCTTGAAAGGAACCTAGGCTGGGAGAAGGGGCCCTTGACTCTCCTGGGATAACAGTGAGCCCAGGAGGCTGGCAGAGGAGGCCCAAAATCCTAGGGTAGGGGGAGGGGCCTGACAGCCATCAGAGCTCACACTCCTGTGGATAGGGGTGGGATTAAGAGATCAAAGAGGGATTTGGTTTCTTTGGTGTAAAGTACTTGGAAAGGCCGAGCTCAGAGGGTGACTTGAACGTGAGAGACCTGCCCTAAGGAGGCACCTGGACAGTCTTTTTCTGACCCTTTTCCTGCACCACTTTGCTGTGTGACCTTGGGTAAATTGTTTGCCTTCTCTGAGTCCCATTTAATCACCTCCATAGAATAGTGCCTGATCAACCTGGAGGAGCTTTGAAGCTCTGAACTCTGATTCTAAGCTCCAAACCTCAGTGCTCAGAAAACCCACCCAGAGTCCTCCCACACCTGACTCCTGCCTGGTTCAGATCAGGGGTGAAAGACATGCTCCTCCACCCCACGTGGTTTTCTGGAGGAGAAAGTAATCGTGAAACGCCGCACGGGGGAGGGGTGAGAAGGGCCGAGAAACGCGGAGGTGGTGTGAACGAATGGAACAGCCTCGCTGTGTCACAAAGTATTACATCACACCCAGCCTACACACGCACGGGGCCCCGGCACTCACACACGCGGAGGACCTCCAGCACCCACTCACACGCAAGCACGCACCCCAGTGCTAGGAGGGGGCCAGGGACTCACACACAGTGAGCCTGGGGTGTTGCCGAGTGGTGCCCAAAAGTGGGGAACGGGTTTCCCACTCTGCAACAGGATGGCTCTCCTTAGAATCTCCCAGTGGAGTATGAAGCCAACGCTTCACTACCTGCTACCTCCTGTCAAGAACACCTGGCCTGCACTGTGCCCCCCCCATGACACACAGGTACACCTTCGTGCATACCCAGCAGCCTCAGCGGCAGTGTGAAACATCACACTCAAGCCATCATTTGCAGTCTTGGAAGTCTAGCACTCAAAGTCGCCCATTCCTAAGCACCCCCAAACCACAGGGAGCCCCAGGCAGTCCTGCAGGCACTAGAGCCCAAGAACCAGATCTTCCTCCCTCTGCCTTCTGAGGCCTACTACTCATGGCTTGGAGCTCAGCTGTTGAATTCATGCAAAAAGCATGACTGCCTGGCTTTGAGGGTGCAAATTCTCTCTCTCTCTCTCTCTCCTCTCTCTCTCTCTCCCTCCCTCCCTCCCTCCCTCCTCCCCTCTCTCTCTCTCTGCCTGCTGGAAGAATAGCCTACAGATTGTCTGGGAATGGTGATAAAGGACAGAGGTCAATCTGGTTCCAGCCTGCTCCAGTGAGAGCAGAATGGTAGAGAACAGGGATGGGTGGAAAGATGGCCCTGCACGCGCTACTACCACACAGAACCCAGATGTCCACTCTTAGCACTTTAGCCCTCAGGTCCTTGGGCCTCCCTGTCCCTGTTTTCTCATCTATGACGTAAGAAGGATGGACCATAGCCAACTTCCAAAAGTTACTGGGAGATGGGGGCAGATTTTCATGCATGTAGGTATACGTGTGTGTGTGTGTGTGTGTGTGTGTGTGTGCATGGGTGTGCATGTGGAGAGCAGAGTTTGATGTAGGATGTCTTCGTTGATTGTTCTCCACTTTATCTACTGAGGCAGGGTCTCCTTCATCACAGAGCTCACTGATTCCGCTGGTCCAGCTAGCCAGATCACCCTAGGAATCCCCTGTCTGCCTCCTGAGCACTGGATTACAGGTGGCTTCCATGCCTATCCAGCATTTACATGGGTGTTGCTGGAGATCCAAACTCAGCCCTCCCCACCCCCCAAAAAAATAACCAAACTTTTGAAGGAGACTTTGAATGAGTTACAGACTGAGGTGAGGGTGCAGGTTTCCTTCCAGGCTGTCCCCATTGAGAGGAGCCTTCTAGCTCTGCCTTCTTCTCCACTGCCAGCCAGCAGCTGGTAGCCTGTCCCCTGGCCCCTCATGCCCCATTCAGAGTGGATAGGCTGAGTGTCTTCTGAAGTGAAGCTTGAAGCTCACAGGAAGGTGGGGGAGGGTGTTTCCCACAGGCCTTGGATTCACAAAGAGTCTCCTATCATTCTCCTGTGGGCTGCTTTTGCTCCAAGGGGACATTTGGCAATGTCTGGAGACATTTTGATTTCACAACTGGGGGCAGGGTGCTGCTGGCATCTGGTAGGTAGAAGACAGACCTATAGTTCAACGCCCTGAAGAGAAATGCCCACACCCCACTGAACTCCCAGCCCACTTCAATACCGAGTCAGGCAGGAAACCTTGACCCTTATTCCTTTGACCTTTATCTCTAAACAAGACTAAGCATACCACACTTGGGCCTGGGGATGACTAAATGCGTAAAGTGCTTACAGTGTGAGGACCTGAGTTCAAATCCCCAGAACTCACATCAAGCTGAACGCAGTAGTGTGTGTGTCTGGAATCCCAGCACAGGAGAATTCTGCAAGCATGTGGACCACCTAGCCTGGCATGAGCAGTGGAGAACAAGAGACCCTGGTTCAGAAAAGGTGGAATTAAAATTAGTAGCAGCGGAGGCTGTCCTCTGATCGCCATATGTACGTGGTGGAGCATGCTCCACAGTGCACGCATGCATTCCTAAGAACACACACACACACACACACACACACACACACACACACACACACTGATAAAGACAAAACTGAAAACAGGAATAAAAAGATATTCATTCAGCAAACAACTTTAAACACATTACAATCTTGTCTTCAATGTCCTTTTGGTAATATTTCTCTCAAAAAGATTTGCGAGCTGGGGCTGTAGCTCAGTTGGAAGAGGCATGCAGGAAGCCCTGGGTTCAACCCTCAGCCCCACCTAAACCAGGCATGGTAGTACACACCTGTACTTTCAACACTTAGGAGCCGGTGGCAGGAGGATCAGAAGTTCAAGGTTATCCTCAGCTGCACAGCAAGTTTGAGGCCAGCCTGGGCTACATGAGACCCTCCCTTGAAAATCATGGAGGGGTTACAAACTTCAAAGTTATGTGGAGAGTGATGAATCAGAGGTTGCATCCTGGGGCAGACTCCAGACCCCAGCAGGTGGAAGGCAGCCAGGCCCTGGTGGCTGCCAACCAACCAACTGGTGAACCTGCCTTTCCCTTCCTGACAGGTCCTGCCTCGGCCTGCCTGCTGCTGCTGCTCCAGGCCCTGCCCCTCGTGGCCCCCAGCTGTCCCATGCTCTGCACCTGCTACTCATCCCCGCCCACCGTGAGCTGCCAGGCCAACAACTTCTCCTCGGTGCCTCTGTCCCTGCCGCCCAGCACTCAGCGACTCTTCCTGCAGAATAACCTCATCCGTTCGCTGAGGCCAGGCACCTTTGGGCCCAACCTGCTCACCCTGTGGCTCTTCTCCAACAACCTCTCTACCATCTACCCGGGCACCTTCCGCCACCTGCAGGCCCTGGAGGAGCTGGACCTCGGTGACAACAGATACCTGCGCTCCCTAGAGCCCGACACCTTCCAGGGCCTGGAGCGGCTGCAGTCCCTCCATCTGTATCGGTGCCAGCTCAGCAGCCTGCCGGGCAACATCTTCCGAGGCCTGGTCAGCCTGCAGTACCTCTACCTCCAGGAGAACAGCTTGCTCCACCTTCAGGTGAGCTCCCCTCCACCACCTCTCCTGCTTAGGTGTCCTGCCTGTCTCCCCAGGCTACCTTTTCTGCCCCAACAGCTCCATCTCTCTGTTTGGTCCTTTTTGTTTGTTTTTGAGACAAAGTCTCACTCTTACCCAGGCTGACCTGGAACTCACACTGTAGCTTCAAGTTGGCTACCTCCTACCTCAGCCTCTCTGTCCCATTTCTGAGTATCTGTCCCTCTCACATTCTCCAGGGTCTTTACTTTGTCTACTGCTAACATGGGCCTCTGCCTGTCCATCAGTCTCTTTCCATCCCCTGCCTCTCTCCTAACTTGCCTCCATCACGTGTCTCCCTCTGCCTCTTCTGTCTGTCTCCCTTCACGCACCCACTCAGCACACTCCCCCATGTCTGTCTGGCTCTGTGAGTGTGTGTGTGTGTGTGTGTGTGTGTGTGTGTGTGTGTGTGTGTGTGTGTTTGTCTTTCTGTGATCTCTCCTTTCCCCAGCCCAGAGACCTTTGCAGGATCTTTTTTCGTGTACCCCCAAGTCCTCCCACCTCTCATGCAAGCTAGTCAAGAGAGACAAGCCACTGCAATGGGCTCTCACAGAAGTATTCATTCTTCCCAAGTCTCTGATTGAGCACAAGGGAAACCCCAACATTTCTAGATTCCCAGTCAGTACAGGGGAACAAGAGACAGAATAGAGGGTAAAACTCTTGTTACACAGCTGGAAAACAGATGCTCTGGAAACAAACAAACAAAAAGAGTAACAGTAATTGTTATTTATTGTTATTATTATTGATCTAATTATTATTTATTATTATTGTTATGCTGACTATCTGACAGTCAACCCCTCCCTTTCAGTTTCCCCAGGAAGCAATAACACACTCCCCTAACCACCCAGGAGGAAACCTTCCCAGGCTGCAAAGCCTCTGACTAGAAGGGGGCAAGGTACCCAAATCTTCCCTCTCTACCGAGCATGAAAGGCCCAGCCAGCATCCTCACTACCCAGGGCCAGTGCCACACTGGTCACCAATGCACAGGCTGGAAAATCTGACCATAGTAGCAATAGTGAAGGGTCACTTAGCAGATATGTACTGGGCACCACGGAATACAGCAGCAGGCAAGCCAATCTCTGGTTCAGAGACAGCGTTCAGATGGGGCAGGGGCTCTGGAAATGCATGGTAGCTGGGGAAATGTTTTAAGTTATCATTGCTTGAATAATGACAGTGTGCACAGTAGCCACCAGCCCATAGTAGTTGCATGCAGTGGCGGGCACTGGGTGAAGCACTTCACTAGCATCAACCACACAACTTACAAGTGTGTGACATTTCTGAACCTGAGCCTCAGTTTTCCCATCTGTAGAGGTAACACAAGCATCCCTCTCCCAGGAATTTTACATCATTCGATGCATGAATAATTTGTAAAGCACTTAGAATAGTGCTTGGCATACAGTAAGAGCTCTATAAATGCTTGTTCAAATGTTGTTGTTTTTTTTAATGAGCCTTATTTAACGTTGGTTTCAGTGCAGTGTCCCAGCATGAACCGCATCTTGGAGATTTGGGTCAACTTTTAGGATTATTCAGAGGCCATGGGTAGAATCCAAGACACACTGTCCTCTTTCTCTTCTTCCCACACTTACCCAGAACCACATGGTCACAGAGTGTCCTCAGCCACCTCATCTCATTCCTACATGGGAGGTAGGTTGTTTTCACTGCACAGGCAACAGTGGAGAAGTGGATGCTGGTGGATATTGTCACAGCCCCCAAAGATAAGTCCCTGCAGCCATTGTCCCTACAATTAGGGCCTTACTGGACTCACCACTGAGCAGAACCGCCCACAGCTTGGGGGCAGGGTAGACACGACCAGCAGTGACAAGGAATGTGGTATCTATGGCTTAACAGTCAGGACTTTCACTTGAACTGCCTATCCTGGTCATAATTCAAGGTGATGGTACCCCGAAATAGTTGAGTGGACTCATTATTTTGTGTTTTGTTGTTGTTGTTGTTGCTTTGTTTTGTTTTGTTTTGAGATAGGGTCCAGTATAGCCTAGGCTGGCCTTGAACTTTCTATACAGCCAAGTATGACCTTGAACTTCTGATCCTCCTGCCTTCACCTCCCCCTGGGATTACAGAGGGCACCACCATGTCCTGTGCCATGCGGTGGCTCATGTATGCTGGGCAAGCACTCTGCCAGCTGAGCCACACCCCCAGCCCTGTGGGTTCAATGTTGAAAGAATACACTTTGGAGCCTGCTCCCTCTACAGCTTTGGACAAACTCTTCATTCTATCTCATGTCCACATCTCTAAACTGGCAACTTAATGATACTTAGCCTATCTAGAAGTTTTGTGAGGATTAAAACAGAAGGCATTTAGCACAGGACATTGTAATTGTTATTACAAATTGAGTGTTCTGATCTGAAATGCTGGGGACCAGATGTGTTTTGAATTTCAGAGTTGTTTAGATTTGGGGTACCTGCATACACATAATGAGAGAGCTTGTAGGTGGTACCGAAGTGTAAGCACAAAATTGTTGATGTTTCTTGTACACCTGTACAGAGCCGGAAGAAGATCTCACACATGTTTAGTAATTCTGTACATGAAACAAAGTTTCATAGTGTGGAACACCCCGCTATGACACTTCAGTGATCCAAAAGCTGGGGATTTGGGAGCATTTTAGATTTCAGATTTTCTGAGTAGGAAACGCTGTACTAATTCGTTGTTGTTTGGTTGGTTGGGATAGTTTGTTTGTTTTTGAGGTAGGGTTTCACTCTAGCTCAGGCTGAATTGGAACTCACTCTGTAGCTCCAGGATGGCCTTGAACTCAGGATGATCCTCCTACCTCAGCCTCCTGAGTGCTGGGATCATAGGTGTGTGCTACCATGCCTGACTTTGATTTGTGGTTTTATTACTACTCCTCCTCCTGTGTCTTAGGCAAGTTTCTTCCCCTCTCTGAATCTCAGTTTTCTCTCCTGTAAACCAAGAGTCATGGAAACAATGCCTTCTAAAGCAGGAGAGATGGCTCAGTTGTAAGCATGGAGACCCAAGTTCAATCTCCAGAAAAAAAAAAAAAATATATATATATATATATATATATATATATATATATATATATATGAAAGCAAGGCATGATGGTATGTGTTTGTAATCCCAGAACTGGGAGGCCAAGACAGTTGGGTCCCTGGGGTCAATGGCCAGCCTATCTAACCTACATGATGAGTTACTCTGTAAAAGACCCTATCTCAAACAAAGGTGGACAGTGCCAAAAGGAATTATACCCAAAGCTTTCCTCTGGCCTAAACATGAATGTATACACATGGCCTGCATGAGTATGTATACACACACACACACACACACACACACACACACACACACACACACACAGGATGCCTTCCAAGAAGAGTGACTGTGAGGCACAAATGAGTATACAGAGCAAATAGCTATACACATGTGGTGTACAGAAACATTCATTATGACTTTATCTACCACTGACCCTTAGGTCAAGAACAGTAATCAAACCTAAGGTCAGCAAAGGCCTGAGCCATGGGACCTCAAGTGGTCACCACGGTCTTCTGAACCAGAAAGTGTTTGCTCTGCACAATTCCAGCTTGAGCAGCAGCCCGGGGCATCATGGGAAGAAATCTTCACACCTGGCCTTTTATAGGGAAAGAAAGAGACAGCCCCAGCCTGTGAACTCCTGTCGGAACTAGGCTGGAAGGCGAGGAAACATGTGGTTGGGGTGAGATCCACAAGGAGCAGGTGTGACCCAGGATGGAGCTGGGCCAGCCCCGGAGGAGAGCTTTGGAGGAGATTCTGTGATGGAGTGTGGCAGGTAGACATGCAAATGGCTGAGGTTCTCGAGGACTCTGCTGTGTGTCCGGCACAGTGCCAGGCGAGTTCATTCACCAACTTCCTTACTGAGTGCCAGGCAGTGTGCATGGTGCCAGGGATTTAGGGGTGAGCGAAAACAATATCCCTGCTCTGTTGGAGCCTGTTTCCTGTTGGAGGGTAGCCAGACCATAAAGCTGCCCCTGATTCTTTTGTCATCACAGTGGCTTGTTTAGTGTTTAAGAGCAGTCTTTGTGCTGAGGCAGATCTGAGTTTGAACCCAACCCCCACCTCTAATGTGCTGTGTGGCTTTGGGTAAGTTATTTAACCACTCTGAACCTCCATGGACCTATCTATGAGAGATAATGGCCTGTCCCTTGGGACAGGGGCTGTTGTGAGGATGAAAGGAGAGAATACTTGGAAAGAATACAGAATGGGTATGCAATGAATGGTAGCTATTGTTTAACATTTAGTGTGGTGACTTCACCAACCCTAAGGTCATCAGCTCTTAAGGGACACAGCCTAAACTTAGCCAGTTCTGCCAGACTCCAAAAGACAGGTGTTCTGAGGAGTCCTGTCTCCAAAGTTCATGTCTATATTAGCTGTTGGGCTCTCACCCTCTCTGAGCCCCATCTCTGGTCTTTAGTTTGTGATCATCATAGCATCTGTCTCATGGGGCTGGTGATTAAGCTAAGTGTGTGTGGCACAGGGCTTGGAACACGGTGAGAACTTGGTTAAGTCACCTGCTGACGCCTATGTTGACGATGACGATGACGCCCACTGTGGACCGGTGAGCCCCTTGAGCGGGGGTGCCTGGCACAGAGCAGATAAACGCAGTACAGCTTTTCTGAATGAGTGAGGTATATTTCAGGGCTTGCCGAGTCAAATTTAGCAGATGTCGAGATCAACCACTCCAAGTCAACTTGTTTCAGAGGTGAAAATACTGAGGCCCAGAGAGGTGCCTGGAGCTTTCCAAGGTCACACAGCCCAGTAGCTGATATAATTAATTAATTCCAAGGCCAGGAGCTGGAAGGTTGGAGGAAAGCAAGGTTAAGAACGGGATGCTCTCAGGGAAGAGGGGGTGGGGCAGGGAGGCTTCGTTTAGATTCCAAATGGATACAGAAAGCTGTGATGCAGCCAGGCAGGAGTCAAGGGAGATGTGGTTTCTGAGATGGAAGAGGACGACTTTAGCAGACACTCTCAGCCCAGAGGGAGGGGCTGATGGAGAGGATGATGGGGGAGGGATGGGCCGTGAAAGTCAAGAGCTTATTAAAGCTCAGAGAACAGTTTTGACAGTGGAGAGAGGAAGGACCGGATTTGAGAGCGGCAGTCCAGGAAGTGATGGTAGGGTTTCGTAACAGCTTGGATAGAAGGAGGGGAATAGACCCCCAAGGCTGAGACGGAGAAGGGAGGGATAGGATTTTTCCCAGAGAAACACAGAGGAAAAGAGGTTAGAATAAAAATTTGGGAGCTGGGCATGGTGTTGCATGCCTGTAATCCCAGCACTTGGGAAGTGGAGGCAGGAGGATCAAGAGTTC
>PVHP010055747.1:0-10056 GCA_004024765.1 Zapus hudsonius
GAGAGAGAGAATGGGCACACTGATGCCACCAGCCATTGCAAATGGAACTCCAGACACATGTACCACCTTGTGCATCTTGCTTTATGTGGTTACTGGGGAATCAAACTCAGGTCGTTCTTCTTTGTAGGCAAATGCCTAAGCCACTAACATATCTCCAGCCTGATTCGTATGATTTTTAATATTTTCTTATTTGAGAGACTGAGAAAAACATTAAGAGAGACAGAGAGGGAGAGAGAATGGGCATGCCAGGGTCTCCTACCACTGCAAACAAACTCCAGACATGTGTGACACTTTGTGCTTCTGGCTTTACATGGGTACCGGGGAACTGAACCCCAGCTATTGGGCTTTGTAAACAAATGTCTTTAACCACTGAGATATCACTCCAAGCCCTAGATTAGTGTGTTTAAGTGAGAGTGAATGTCAGTAGAGGCCAGGAAGCTGGAAAGGGACCATGGGAGGGGGGTGAAGAGACATTCAGATGAAAGGGGGTTAGTAGAACCCATGCAATATAAAATCAGAGGGGAATCCTGAGGTGGAAAGGTTTAATCTGGGATAGTGTTGGGGAGATACAAGAGAGTAGGGATGGTGTAACCAAACCAAGAATGTATGACAAAGCCATAAGGAAACCTATCACTTTGCAAAGATGTTGAATGGAATTGGTTGGACTAGACTTCTCTCAGAAGTTATAGTCTGTTCTCATTACCAGGGGCAGGATAGCCTCTTGTGCCTTTCAAAATGCCCATGGATGCCCCAGAGGTCCCCCGAATAATATACCCTGTACTCTTGGTTTGTCATGAGATGATTGCTGAAGACTCCATGGATATTACTGTGAGACATAAAGAAATTAAACTAGAACTGAGCTGAAAGCCTTGTCTCTGCTGGATAGCACTCATGGTACCAGAAGGTGTAGTTGAGGCTGGTGGCGGAGAAAAATCATCACCAATTGTACTAAGCAGTGGACCAGCTACAGTACCGGCCTGCCAGGTAAGATGTGCTCAATGGTACACTATAGCAACTACTTTCTGATTGGCTTGCAGACCTGCTCTAGAGGAAATCAAAAGCCCATGGCTGGAGATATTATAGACCTCAAATAGACATGTTGTGCCCATTAAACTGACTTCTACGCATTTATGCTTTGTGCTCCTACAGTACAGCTGTTTTCAATTTGGGTCATAAAACACATCTGCAATAGACAGAGTTTACAGAAAAGACTAATAACTTGTCAACATTCTGAAAAGACGGGATTGTTAAACCAGGTATGTTGGCACACAACTTTAATCCCAGCACTTGGGAGGCAAAGGTAGGAGGATCATTGTGAGTTGGAGGCCAGCATGGGTCTACAAAGTGAGTCCCAGGTCAGCTTGGGTTAGAGACACTACCACAAAAAAAAGAGGGGGACTCTTTATTGCTCAGCACTAAATAGGGAATTTATGTTAAACTCTCCACGGTTCAGGGAAAATCACAGGAAGGCAGAAAGAATCCAAAGGCCAGAGAAGGTGGAGGAGTGCTGTAGAAAAGTCTTCCAGACATGACATGTTGGCACCTGTGGTTACCTGCACAGGACCCACACAGGATTAGGCTAGCCAATATTCAGTCATGACTGGGAGAGGGGCTTATGGACAGTTTCTAGCTATTGACAGAGAAAAAGATGATTTCTTCTGTGTTGTAGCCACCGGTAAATTATCCATGCTCTGATGAATAATCCCCACTCCTATTCACACAGGCAACCCTAATTAAACTCATCAGTTCACCAAAACAAACCAATTAAAAGGCACAAACACCTACTGGGGACTAATTTGAAAGAAGTAGGAAAAGATCAGGGTTGAAGAAAGACAATCTGGTGATGGGGATTAATATGATCGGCATACGTTATGCACTTCCATGAAATTTTCAAATGCATACATGAACTTGAAAATGTTGCACTGCCAGTCACATCAACTTGATATATCACCATTAAAGCTTTGTATGTTCTTGACGCAGAATTATAACATTCCATTGAGCTATCCGTTCATTCAGTCACTTAACAATCTCCAGTGTCAAGTAAGGGTGTGGCGTTTTGAAAGGAGTCAAATTTGGCAGCGTGCCAATGGGTGAGGTTATCTGATGACAGCCAGGAGGGGAGTGGGGATGAAAACTGTGAAGAAGGAAATGACTGTGGCTGAGAACGGGAGCATCAAATAAGAAACTGTTGTTGGGAGGAAAGAACGGCATAGAAACATTGAGGGTGATGATGAGGGCACGACACAATCAGTGGTAAGCAATTTAGACTGAAAATTGAGTGAAAGTAGCAGGTTAATAACTCCTGCACTGACCGAGTATTTAGAGTTCAGTTTCAAGAGTTGCAGGGAAATGGATTTCTTTTCCTCTCAGAGTTTGAATGAAAGTCCTTACTTCTGAGGACAAAGATATTTTCCCAAGATTAGACACAAGTAAGAGATCAAAATCATCAACTTCTATTAGAAATGGTGACTACTGAAAAAAATAGCTTAACCTTTCAGAAGAAATGGATACCTTTAAAAGTGAAGATAAAAATACCTCATATAAGAGAAAAGCTAGATTGTAGGGTTTGGGCATCACCCATAGAATATGAGAAAAAGGATACATTTAGTAACAAGGAAAAGCAGAGGATAATGGGAGGCATTTCTGGGCAAAATTATAAATGATTCCTCAATTAAGTAGAGCAGACAAGATGACACTATCACAAGACAAAAACCCCATAATAAAATCAAAGCTGAGCTTGATTCATATCTCTTAGCATGATGCCCTACACCTGCACCCAGCCACCACTAATGACAGGACATCACACATGAATCTTAAAATGTAATACCATATGGAGTAGAAAGGTGATCAGAGGCGGGGGTGGGAGATGGGATGAGGAAAAGGGAGAAATTGACCAAGGGTACAAGTCTCAGTCAGAGAGAAGCATCGTGGTTTATAGTCCATCGGTGAAATCCTCTTACTACAGTAACCATAGTGAGCAGTAATATATAAGATATTGATATTGAATAATTGCTGGAAGAAAAGGATTTTGACATTCACAGCTCAAAAATAAACGAATGATAGATATGATTATTAGCCAGATTGACTCTACAATGTGTACATAAATCAAAATATTAGCTTATTCACCATAAGTATATATAGGAAAATCCATTTATTTTTATAAATAAAACGATGCTTCATGCCTATTATCTAGCATTTTTGTAGAAAAATATGACTAGACAGCACTGTAGTTTGCAATTTTTTCCACAATTGTTCTAGAATGTTACTAAAGTATGTACAGTAGAACAATTTCATCCTACTTTTATGACCTGACTGGCAATAAAACCTCAGAAGATGCCCAAGGGCAAATTTTCATTATTTGCAACGTTGTATATGATCATTCAATAGTTTAAAATGTGATATTTTGACAATCAATTAGGTAGGATTCAAGTAAAGATTTTATATTGTTTTAATTTCACAATTTCCAGATTTCAGTTTCAAATTTACAAGATAACTTCTTTTCTACCACAGTGATTTCTAGACAGGCCATGTCCTTGGGCCTCTTTCCCTCTCTGCCATATACAGATGCTGATGAGGCCTTCTGTAAACATTCAGTGTTTAGACATATATCTACTGGGCAATAGCACTTCAAAGTTCTGCTATAAAATGTGATAAATATCAGTAAGAGAGATATTTCTTAGACCAATACATTCTGTGATGATAATTGGAAAAAGTTCACCAATCCAGGCAATATAGGACTCAGCAAATCAGATGGAGAGGGCAGAACTGAAACGAGTGTTTAGCAAGCAGAATTTGGGAGAGGGGCACTAGTAAAGGCAGAAGAAACTGGAAAGAAAGTGAAATTTCCAAGCACTTATGAAACTGAAGTCAAAGTAGAACATTTAGATGCTTAGATGAGTGCTCCCGTATGAACTCCATGAGTTAGATGCATAAATGCAGAGTGCTGCCCACGTGTTTCCCCCTTCTGCTGGATTCTTAAGGTTTAAAATATAGAAAGAGGGGTTTTACAGTAAATGACTGTGACCACAAACATTGTAAATACAGAGCTACATAAACGGGTACTACTCACGAAGAGACTGATATGGAAGTTATGGAGAACGAAGTTTAAAAATCTTTGGCATTTAAAATCTTCTAGTCATGACACTCAAGTCTTACTCTTGGCTTGAGCTCAGAGGACCAGAAGCACACAGAATGAATGAATGTATAGCTGTTCTTTTATTTGTGCTTTGAGTCATCAATACTCACGTACCTCTTGCATAAAGAAATCAAGTTTCTAAAACCATTTTTGCCCCATGGTTGGAGAAGACAACCACAGCTAGTTCTGAAGTGACTTGGAGAATGAACCCTTCTTCCTGCATGGTTCAGTGTTGTAATTTGAATGTGATACTTATATGTTTGGCCCCATAGAGTCGGCTGTTTTATTCACATTGAATTTGCAACTTTAGCCCCTATTAGGCAGATTTATGCACAGGGGCCCATCTGAGTCCAGCCCAAAGATGTGTTTTTGGGTGGATCTCCATTCCAGTCCACAGATGTGTCTCCTCGGAGAGCAATTTGAGCTCTGGTAGTTTGTGTTTGCTCTTGTTGGTGTTTGTTTTCTGCAGTTTTCTCTTTCTGCTTGGATCTACGAAAGGGAGCCAGCTTCTTCGGCCACTGATGGAACTTCCCCTGGATCTGTAAGCTGAAATAAATCACTCTCTCCTGTACATTATGTCTGTTTGGATATTTATCCCAGTAACAGGGAGCTGGCTACAACAGTCTCATCCATAACCTTTTGTAGGATTTCTGATTTGTCCCTTTAATCACAAAAGGACAGGGCTTTATAGAATAAGATGCAAATTTGGACAAGTTTCTTACTTTCCCTTGGCCTATTTGGTTACCACAAAGAAAAAGCATAACAATAACAACAATAATAATAGTAATCTCATTGTATAAAGTTTGAGAAGAGTAAATAGAGAGTATTTATAAGTATGGGGAAATATGTCTGGTGCTGTGTGTTGGTAAATGTTAGACACCACCATTATCAACAATGTCTGCTCTATTTCTGCCCTGCTGACTTAAATGTCGGCATCTTGGTGCTACCTCCAGAGCATGTAGCTCACCACAAGAGATTTGCTGAGCCTTGAACCTTATCCCCCAGTTCATTCAGTCATGGGGCCACGCTATAACTTTGTTCAAACAAGCCTTCACATATTTATTTATCCCTTTAATTTTTTTTCATTCTATTTCTGTTCAGCAGCATACTGTATTAAACACCAAGGTTCCAGCTGGGTTTAGAAAGAAGACAAAATGTCTTCTCATGTTAATGGAACATGGGAAATTCTTCCTAACACTTCTTCTACCTTTAGATGTACATCCAGACAAGCTGAGAACCCTATAAAACAACTTTCTGTAGGTATGACACATTAATCATTCACAAAGGTTGCCTATAATTAACATAAATCTTAAAATGTCAAGCATTTTGAGTTCTTAATGTAGTTCTTGCAATTTTAAATGAATGCATAGCTTGCCCAACCTTTGGGGGGAATTTTCAAATGTGTCAACTTGATGAATATCATAATATTGCAGAGTATATGGTATTATCTTCATTTTGTAGCTACAGGTGCTTATGTTAAGGACCTTAATTAATATTCCCCAGAGTTTTCAAAATCTGAGTGGCAAAGGTTGACTTCAACGTCATCTGACTCTGCAGCCCATATTTGAGATCATGCAGCCACCTTGTTTATCATGGATAGTTCCCAATGATATATTTCAACCAAATTGTTTTACCGTAATAAAAAATACAGATCATTTTAGATTTGCAATAACCTTATCTAGACTTGCTAATTTCCCCCCCACAATAGTCTCCAACATATAATACACTATATCTCTTTACAGAAAAATAAATCCAAACTGCGACAGTTAAATAGAGGGTACCAAATCTTTCAGGTAGTAGCAGACAGTTTCACGGGGCAAACATCTCACTGTGAATCTCACTGGGGAATGGGTATTCTAATTGAGGCAGAGTCTTAGGAAAGGTCTATAGGAAATAACATGAGCACAAGAAAGTCTGGGCTAGAAGAAAAATGTTAAATTAGCAGGCTTTCTAATAGAGTCAGACATGGGCCAAAACATGCATTCAACGAAAAGAGTAAACAACTTGGGCAGCAATTAAAGAGTACATAATGATCAAAAGACCAAATGTCACCTAATCTTGTGACCACACAAATGGGAACTTCCAACCTAACAGAAAGGCATGTTCAAGGTTACCACGATGGGAAAAGGTTAATTAATATTAGAGAAAATGGGAAAGAGAAAGTAAATCCTATCCTATTAGTTCGTGCATCTCTACCTGCCAGATGCTCCAAAAAGGTTCGAGATGAATCTGAAACCTCTAATGAATAAGTCCCAACAGCACCTCTGGTCCCTTCTGCTTCCCTACTAAGTCTGTTTAAAGAAGATATGATCCCTTGTCTCAAAACCTCAGAGAGATCTATGCTTGAGTTCAAAGGCAAAATGAAATGATCTGACTTGCTGAAGCAACCACATTCATGCACTGAGTAGGCAAGAGACGGATATTAGACTTCCTTCTTGTCCATTTCCTTTCACTGTAATCCCAAGAGATTTGTGGTTATGAAATTAAATTCAGTCACTTCCCTCTAAGAGCATGAGGAATGCAATCCCCAACCTCAAATGAAATGCTTTAGTTAGAAGATCTGGCCAGAATGCAAGCACACATGCAAAATTCCTCATTCATATCACCTCAGGTACATAGTCCCACGTTGTCACATAATTCTGTATCATGGAGACAAATTGCTAGATATTTCATATAGGTGATCTCACAAAGAGACATTAAACAATGAGCTTTGATGAATGCACTGAACATCCAATGACTATCACCAAAGTCACTAATTAATTTTACTCTTTGTCATATATTTTAATTATTTATTTGAATAAAACCATATATTTTCCAATCACGACTACAGGCAATGAAGGAAAATATAATTACATTTGTCAATTACCGATTGCAGAATTTTGCCATGATTAGCTCTAGTCTTACTATTGTAATAACAAGATGACTAAGGAAAGTTGGGTGTTTTGTTCTTGTTTATGTTTGCAACAGATATGGAGAATCTCATTAGTGTATTTGCTAATTAGTCTTTGGCTTTAAGAGATAAACATGCTGAGGTAGGTAGACAAAATAATCAGCTTTGCTAGTGGAGTATGGTTGTCTTTCATGAGAAAGAAAAAGAAACACAAACCCTTGGGCTTCTAATGTGATACATTATTTCTTGTGAAAAATCACTGCAAAATAAATTAACATGACTGATACTTTTCTAAATTTCAAATCACCATAACCATATTAGGACATGACCAGTAGCTTGATAATTATTACAGCTATTTCATTATCCCCTTTGAAATACTCATTAATTATATTGAAAACTATAGACACACAAAATACAACTTTGGAGCTGGGAGATGGCTCAGCAGTTAAGGATGCTTGTTTGCAAGCCTGATGGTTTGAATTCAATTCCCCAGTGCTTATACAAAGCCAGGTTCACAAAGTGGTGGATGCATCTGGAGTTCAATTGCAGTGACAAGAAGCCCTAGTGTACCTCTTCTCTCTCTCTCTCCCTCCCTCCCTCCCTCCTTCTCTCTATCTATCTATCTATCTATCTATCTATCTATCTATCTATCTTTTTCTCTGTGTCCTTTCAAATAAATAAATAAAAACTTTAAAAAAATACCAATTAAAAACTACCAACTCTCATTAAACCAATGTTTTTCCCAAATGTTTGGAAAGTTATAAGTTGCTTTTGGGTTAGATGTGGAAACATCTGACTAATTAGCTAATTAACTAATTCTAAAGACTCTAAGCAGCATGATTTTAATCACATTTTATGAATCAAATTATATATTTTAATAGCTTTTGCCATGGGCTGTACTTCTGTATTTCTATTTTTTTCTCATTCTGTCAGTGCATTAGCTAAAGAATCAACAGGAAAAACAAAGGTTTCAAGGAGCAGACTTAGGTAAAGGTAGGAAGGATAATAAAAGGGAAGTGTAGGGTGATATTCCCATAGCAGTAATGCAGAACAGTTACCACTCCTGGGCTGAAGGGAAAGGGGAAGCTTAAGAACAGCAATTGGTAACCAGAGATATACTGACAGAGACTCACTGAAGCCCAGAATAAACAGAGGAGCAACACTATGGTTCCTCTGTATTATACTCTAGTCATGAAAGGGCCTCCTTCAGCAAGACCCATCCTAAGGACAATTGGCTAGAGACATAGGAAAATAGATCCCTCAGGCCCTAGCCAACAGACCATTGGCTAGAGAAGCTTATATAAATATAAACAGCACTATGTGATTGTGTTTTTAAGGTTCTAAATGATGGAAATCATATCATATATAAAAGTAATTCAAGTTCATAGGAAGGTTTAGAGAATACCAATTGCCTCTGTATAGGAATATATCTTAAATAATATAAATAAATTTAAATAATATAAATATAAGTATAAATATAAAATATGTTTTACAATATTTACCCCCGTATAACATGATGTAAAAGCTTTTTCCATATAGTCATGGACATGATCTATCTAATAAATGGCAGTTATGTATAATATATACATATTTGCATATTATATACACTATTATTTAGTAAGCTTTACTTTCCAGACAGATGGAATTAGACCCATTTGCTATAACTCTATACTTGAAATCTTATTCAGGTCACAAGAATAATTACCTTCCCCTGCTCATGCAGGCAACCTTAATTAAACTCAGTTGCATACACACCTACGAAAAAAAAAAAAAGGCATCAAAATGGAAGATGGCCTAGTTGGGAAGAACAGGGGGTGCGATGGACAGGCTCAGAGATGGGAGCAAAGGAAGGTAATGCAAGGGAATTATGATCAAAATACATAATATACATGTATAGATTTACAGGTGCACAAATATTCTCAATAAGATCAAATAAATACAGTGTGTGCAGCTGAGCTTTTTCAAAATAGTCCATTGTATTGTCTGTGAAATCTGCTTTTATGATTTTTTGTTTGTTTGTTTGTTTTGCGGTAGGGTCTCCCTCTAGCCCAGGCTGACCTGGAATTCACTCTGTAGTCTCAGGCTGGCCTCAAACTCAGGGCGATCCTCCTACCTCTGCCTCCTGAGTGCTGGGATTAAAGGCGTGCGCCACCACGCCCAGCTTGCTTTTATGATTTCTTATGCTGAAGTGTATACTAGAGGGTGAGAATACTTCAACATGACTTGTCCCTTGCATTACAAGCAGGCGTGCTCCGTATATAGCTCTTTGCCTAACGAAATCATGCTGCTGGTCATCCTCATTCACCGATCAGTGGCTCAGGCACAATGTCACCTGGACACTTATGATCAGGCCTTCATGTCCTATTAAGGTCCTGATAGAAGGGCCATAGTTTTTGATAAAAGTTGTGCTTTTTTTTCATGAGTACATGGTCTTACAAAACAGATATTAGGTGAAAGGCATAAATGATGGTGTTGGGTGTTGTTCACAGAGAAATATTAGTCTACACTACACACTGTTATCAGTCCATATGGAACACGTGGAAATAAGCATTGAGAAACATTTATAACAAGCCAATAGCCCCACTCCATTTTTATTTCACTTTTCAAAAGTATGTCTTCAACAGATTTGAAAGCAAAATAAGATAAAATAACCTCATTACCCCTACCGATAGTTTACAAAACACTAATCAGAGATGTATATAACTAAACTCTCTAAATGAAGTTGGAAAGAGAATGAGGTAGATGATCTGGTGAAGGCCTTTAAATCCCAGCCCTTTGGAGGCAGAGGTAGGAGGATCATTGTGAGTTCAAGGCCAGCCTGGGACTACATCGTAAGTTCCAGGTCAACCTGGGTAGAGTGAGACTCTACCTTGAAAAACAAAACAAAAAGAGGTAATGTTGGAAATATTCCAAAATTTAAAAAGGACCTTAGTCCACAAATTCAAAATAACTCTGCAACTTCAAGCAGAATAAAATAAGCACAATGCATGATTATACCATAGCAACACTGCTTAAAATATGGAACAAAGAG
>PVHP010055748.1:0-10049 GCA_004024765.1 Zapus hudsonius
CACACACACACACACACACACACACACACACAGATATACACTAAATAAATAAATATAATCCCAGGGCTGGGGAGTTGGAGCCCATCTTAACCAACCCACTCCCCTAAATAATAGAATATAAAAATGAATGAGTGGGAGGCGTGCTTGGCAGAGGAGCTGCTGGGGAAACTTTGGCTCTGAAACAGTAGTTTGTGAAAGTCTTGTTTTCAGACAAAATTCTGACTAACACGCAAGGAACCTACCTCACCAGGCAAAGTAATCCCTGTCTCCTGGAACGTGCTGGAAAGCTAGCACTAGCGTGCAGAGGGCTGCAGAGAGGGCTCAATAGTTAAAGCCACTTGCTTGCAAAGCCTGATGGCCTGGGTTTGACTCCCCAGCACCCATGTAAAGACAGATGCACAAAGTGGTCCAAGCATCTTGTGTTCATTTATAGTGGCAAGAGACCCTGGCGTGCCAACGCCCCATATGCACATAAATAAATACATAAACTAATATGTACAGCTCTCAGCTTGGCATTTCTGGGGCCATGTTGCAGCTAATTACAAAATAATATTACAAGTGATGCTGGAGCCTCAGAGGAGAAAGGCACCTGTTACATCAGGAAGGAAAAACTGAACAATGTGGTATTCACAAGAAAATTTTAAATTTAAATTTTTGTAACACTTAAATTTTATTATTAAAAATTTATTAAGCTGGGTGTGTGGCATGCACCTATAATCCCAGCACTCAGAGGAGGCTGAGGTAGGAGGATTGTCATGAATTTGAGGCCACCCAAGAACTACAGAGTGAGTTCCAGGTCAACCTAGACTACAGAGAGACCTTATACATTTAAAAACAGAAAAACAAAAAATACTTATCATCAAGCTGGAGATATGGCTCAGTAGTAAAAGGCGCTTGCTTGTGAAGCTTGATGGATCATGTTCAACTCCCCAGTACCCATGTCAAGCCAGAGGCACAAAGTACAAAAAGTATAAAAATGCATCTGGAGTTTGTCTGCAATGGCAGGAGGCCCTAGTGTGCCTATAGTCATTTCGTCTCAAGTAAGTAAATTATTATAAATTCATCCTGGAGGCAAAGGAGATGGATGGTTTAGTAAGTTATGTGCTTGTCACAAAAACGGAGGACCTGTTCAGATTCCCAACAGCCACAAAAAATGTCAGACACAATGGTACAGACCGAAAATCCCAGTACTTGGAAAGAAGACAGGCAAATTCCTAGGGCTCACTGGCTACCTTGTCTAGCTGAATTGGTATATTCTAGATTCAATAAGAGACCGTCTCAAAAATTAGATGGAGCCAAACATACTAGCGTACATCTTTAATCCTAGCCCTTGGGAGGCAGAGGCAGGAGGATCGATGAGTTCAAGACCAGCCTGGGACTACAGAGTGAGTTCTGCTGGTTGGTATTTTGTAATTATGTAACTTAAAGTATGTCATTTTATATAAATATTTTATTTGCAAGCAAAGAGAGGAGACAAGACTATGGGTGCACCAGGGCCTCTAACTGCAAATGAACTCCTGATGCATGTGCCACTTTGTGCATCTGGCTTTATGTGGGCATTGGGGAATTGAACCCAGATCATTAGGCTTTACAAGCAAATGGCTTAAACACTGAGCCATCTCTCCAGCCCCTAACCTGTCTTTTTGATGTGTACATGTGGAGAAAATAAAAGCTTTTCTGTTCAATATCCTTTTCAAGCCAGGCGTGGTGGTACACGCCTTTAATCCCAGCACTCGGGAGTCAGAGGTAGGAGGATTGCCATGAGTTCAAGGTCACCTTGAGATTATTCAAGGTCACCTTGAGATTACATAGTGAATTACAGGTCAGCCTGGGCTAGAGAGAAAGCCTACCTCGAAAAAACAAAATATAATAAGTAACTTTTTTCTTTTTCAGTAAGATGCCATCTTTGGACTGGGCATGGTGGTACACCAGCACTTCAAAGGCAGAGGCCTCAAGAGGGAAGAGGAGGAGGGGGGCTGGAGAAATGGCTTAGTGGTTAAGGCCTTTGCCTCAAAGCAGAAGGACACGAGTTTGATTCCCCAGTACCCACATAAAGCCAGCTTCACAAGGTGCACATGTGTCTGGAGTTCATTTGCAGTGGCTGGAGGCCCTAATGTCCTTCCTTCCTTCCTTCCTTTCTTCCTTTCTTCCTTCCTTCCTTCCTTCCTCCCTCCCTCCCAGTAAAAAAATATATTTTTAAAAAAAGAGGGAAGAGAAGGGCTCCCAAGCTTGAAGCCAGCCTGGCTACAGTCACAAACCAAATCAAAACAACCACCACCAAAAAGAACCCACAAAATGACCTTTCTGGTAAAGCCCATATTGGGTGACAGGAACTTTTGTGTGACTGACTAAAGTTCTAGCTTTACCTGTTGATTTCAAGGCCCAGGCCCAAACCAGCTAACCAACCAGAAGGAACTGGCTAATCTGACCCCCTCTTTTTTTCCCTCCAACCCAAGAGACTTTCTCCAAAGAGCACCTTACTTAAATTATCTGCGCTGGGTGGCTAACTCCCTTGTGACTGGGTGGGGGGGGGGGGCAGCTGATTTGGTGGGATGCACTCTGGAGAAGGATGCAGTTGGAGAAGTCAGTATAGAGGAAACTGACCCGGTCCTGGAAGGTGATATAAAAGCAGAAACTGGACAATAAATATATATTTAAGATTTAAAAAAAAAAAAGCAGAAACTGTCAGGTGTGGTGACATCTGCTCTCAGGAGGCTGAGGCTGAGGTAGGAGGATTGCCATGAGTTGGAGGCCAGCCTGGAGCTAGAGAACCCTGTTCCTGGTCAGTCTGGGCTTGAGTGAAATCCTACCTTAAAAAAAAAAAATTCCAGTAACTAGGAATGGGTGGTTAGGAGAATAAAACCTTCAGGCAAGGTGACAGGACAGAAGACAACCTCCCTGTAGTGGCCTGAAGGGCTCAGTCCTTAGCCTCTATACCTTAAACTTTCTGGCACCAACACAATTTTATTCAAGCACGATGTGTCCTTCCCCCCGTGCTTCGTAAACTTTCTAGGCACGATCCACATGTCTAATGGATGACTCAAAAGTTTCAGAAAGGCAAGTTGCACACTTCCGACTACAAAACGTTTAAGCCCAACGATGGAGGCATATTCACTGCGCTCCACCTACAAGCTGCTCCTTCCTGGTGGCCCACCTGAGCCATCGAACTTTCTCTCACTTCTGTGAAAAAATTAAAACTCGCTCCTTCAAAGAATAGAAGGTGATCTGGAACTCACGGCTGTACACAGCACGGGCGCGCGCGCACAGATCTGCGCGGGCCATCACGTCGCGCACGGAGCGGTCCGCGGCGGGCCGGGGAAGGCCTCCGGCGCGCCGGACCGCCTCCTGCTCCGGCTCCGGAACCACGGAACGCCGTGGAAGCCGGCGAGCACCGGCGAAGGGCACCGCGCCACCTGCCGGCAGGGAGCGGTCCCCACCCCGGGTTCCCGCAGCCCGCCCGCCGGCCCAGCTCCATTTGCAGACTCCTGGGTCGGTCGGCAGCGTGCCGGGAGCGGCGGGGCGGTTCGCCGGCTCCGAGAGCGGCCGATCGCGCATGTCCCCGCCCCCTTCTCCCGCCCGGACACCTCCCTTCCCTTCCACTCGCCGCGCCGTCCCCGCCACAGCCCGGCCCGCCGACCGCCAGCCGCCTCCGGCTCCGCACCACCTCCGCCGGCTCCGGACGCTTCATCGCGGCGCGCGAGAAGGATGAGCGGCGGGCGCGCGGCGCGCGTGCTCCCCGGAACGCCATAGAGCCGCGACGTTCCGGGCGGGCACAAAGGGGCGCGCGGCACAATGGGCGCGGCGAGCCCGTGGGCGCCGGGGATGGCGGCGATCGCGGCGGCTACCCCCCCCCCCACACACACACTCACCCCGGGCGTCCCCCGCCCGGCTCACGCCCCGACTCGCCATGGATGATGCAGACGCTCCAGTCCGTGTGTCCCGGAACCTCCGCGGGCCCCGGGCCCGGTCCACCCCACACTTACCTGGGATGCGAGTTGTGGACTTGGCGGAGCGAGTCCGCGCCGAGTTCGGGCGCCACGTGCGGCGGAGAGGGCGCGGGGCCGGGAGTGGGGACCGCGCGCCGAGGGCCTGGCCGGGGACGGCTCGCCGGGGGCGCCGTGTATTTTCCCCTCTTTGTGTGTCCTGCGCTGCGCTCTCGCGTGACGTGACGGGACTCCGTGTGTCATTTCCGCACAAGGACACAGGAGCCCCCGCTGCAGTGGAACCACAACCCCTCCGCCCCCACCCTGGGTCCGCCCCTTCCCCCAGCGGGGCAAACGCGGGCGGGGAACCCCGGGCGCGCTCGGCCTGCGCCGCTCCACGTGGGCCGGGGCGGAGAACGGCGGCCGCGCCAGGAGCCCGGGGCCGGTGCCCTGCGCGCCGCGTGCTCTCCTGCGTCACGTAGCCCTGCCCCGGGACTTGAGCCTGAAATGTCTTTTTTTCTTTTATTTTTTCCTCCCCCCCCCGTGCCCCGCGGGACAGCAACAACTTGGCGTGGGTTCTGCGCCGGCCCCGGGTTTGGGAGCATTTCTTCCGGAGCCCGGTCCCCGGCGACTTCTCGGGCGCGCCGCGCACAAAGGCACGGATCGGGGCGCGCGGGTCCCGCGGGGACAGCATGGAGTCTCGAGGGACACCGGGGAGGGAGGAATCCCAGCGCCTGGGAAAGTCGCTCTGGCCACGGTGGCCGCCCTCTAGGGGACTTTCTGCTCGGAACCCCAAGTTGTGAGGTTGGAGGCTGCAGAGAGAGCCTCGGAAGCGCGCGCGGTCCCCAGGACCCTCCCCCCACTCCGGACGCGAACCCACGGGACGTGCGCCGCACACAGGCAAACTCAAGTTACCGAGTGAGTGACACTGCTGCCAGCTCCAGAGCGGAGGTTCCACGTTGATGAATGAGCCCCTGGGGGGGGGGGCTCTCCAAGGGTCTCCGCGCTACACCGCGTTTGTATTTTAGGCCAACCATGAGAACCAAAGTTTTTTTTAATTATTTAATTTACGGATGCATATAAAGCATATAAAGAAAAAGCAAATGACCCCATCTGCTGCTCCCAGCTGACTGGCTGCGAGCGGGGACCTTGTGGCCCGGCCTGCGCGGTCAGCGAGGAGGTTGGCTAGGTTTTAAAGGGAGGCAAATGCTGGCTCCCGGCTTCCCAGTCCTGGCAAGGGTTCGAATTAAAATGTGGTTTGGTGGGGGGCTGGAGAGATGGCTCAGCAGTTAAGGCGCTTGCTTGCAAAACCAGACGACTCAAGTTCAATTCCCCAGTGTCCACGTAAAGCCAGATGCACAAAACTATTTAAATAAAACGTTAATTATTAGGCAAGTTCCCTTCGGGTTTGAAATCAAAAGGCATGATAAAGTTCAGTTATTGAAGACTTTTGAGGAACTCAGTGGAACGTTCTGGAGCC
Source organism: Zapus hudsonius (assembly GCA_004024765.1). Taxonomy (NCBI): domain Eukaryota; kingdom Metazoa; phylum Chordata; class Mammalia; order Rodentia; family Dipodidae; genus Zapus; species Zapus hudsonius. Next base: position 5,404 of record PVHP010055748.1, read on the forward strand.
CTGGTGGGAGAGCAGAGTGGGAGAAGTCAGTACTAATTGCCATGCAAAATTAGCAGTGGAGAAGGGATCTCCGTTTGCAGGGAGGTGGTGCTTTCCTAAAGGAATCCATACTGTGCTCTGTGTCATTCAAAGCAGGATGAGAATGTAGCCGAGATGGCATCCCTTCACATTCGAAAGACTCGGGTTGTCCGGTCGACCTTTAAAATGGGGGAGAGAGGGGTCAGCAGCTGCAGGGAGAATGGAAGAATGGCTCATTTATGCATTCCCAGAAGCCACAGTGGAGGAACTCGGATCTCTGGACAGAACTTGCACATTAAGTAACACGTATGAAGCAGTACATCATCTGACTTAACAGATGCAGCAATTTTGTTCCACCTCCAGTTTAATTTTTAATTTTTTTATTTTTGGTTTTTCGAGGTAGGGTCTCGCTCTAGCCCAGGCTGACCTGGAATTCACTATGGAGTCTCAGGGTGGCCTTGAACTCTCAGCAATCCTCCTACCTCTGTCTTCAGAATGCTGGGATTAAAGGCGTGTGCCACCACACCCGGCTCTCACCATCAATCTTATGTGACCATTGTAATTAGCCTTTTAAAAGTAGAAGTTACATTTTATTAATTGGGTTTTATAAGATTTCCCAATAGTGGGAACAGTTGAGAGTAGCATTTAAAGCCATTTTGTATTTGAACCGCTTTGCTGTAGGGTCATAAGAATGTAAAATGACCATGTTACGTTTCTCACTCTAGCCCAGGCTGACCTGGAATTCACTGTGTAGTCTCAGGGTGGCCTTGAACTCATGGTGATCCTATCTCTGCCTCCTGAGTGCTGAGATTAAAGGAGTGCGCCATGTCTTATAGTAAATTGTAAGCTGTTTGTTTCAAATAAATCATTAACAAAAATGGAACTCAGGGCTGAAGAGATGTGGCTCTGTGGTTAAGACACTAGCCTCCAAAGCCTAAAAACCAGAGTTCGATTCCCCAGCACTCACATAAAGCCAGATGCACAAAATGGTGCATGCATCTGAAGTTTGTTTGCAGTGGCTGGAGGCCCTGCCTCTCCCATTCTCTCTCTCTCTCTCTCTCTCTCTCTCTCTCTCTCTCTCCTTGAAAATGAATAAATAAAATACTTTTTAAAAAGTGGAATTCAAAGCCTTTGCATGCTTTTAATTCCAGCACTCAGAAGGCTGAGGTAAGAGGATCACCATGAGTTCCAGGACAGCCTTAGACTACAGTGTGAATTCCAGGTCACCCTGGGCTAGAGTTGGACCCCAACTCAGAAAAACAAAACAATAACATCAAAAAGGCCAGGCCTGTCAGTCCAGAACTCAAAGACACAGACAGGAAGGTCATGATTTTGAGGCCTGGGCTACATACGCTTTCAAGCTGTGCGATCCTATCCCAAAAAACAAAAAGTAAATATAATAGCTACAGCCTGCTTTCTCAGATGGCTTAATTTGAAAACGTTGAACTAAAACAACTTTTTTTTCTTTTCTCTTGAGGGTGGCAATTGAACCCAGGCTGTACCGTGAAGCTGAATACCCAGCTTCTCATTTTAAATTTTACCTGAGTAAATCCAGCAAGGGGAAGATTGGCCACTTGGTCTTTTAAAACAGATGAAACATGAAATGGGAAAAAAGCCAAAGTGGAAAATACACAGCATTTAATGAAGAATGCAGTATGTTAGTAACTAAGAATGGCTGTCATCAGGTATCTTTTAACTTGTTCTAAAGATTTTTCAATCATTGCTAAAATAGAATTGTAGTTGCCAAGACAATATTTAGGAGGGATTTTTTTTTCAGTAGTTAGTATCTTAACACAGATTTTGCTGTTAACTCGTGAGATATTTCCACTTTATTTCTTGCCTGCTGGGTGTAGGATTTTGCCAACTCTTCAAAGTTAAGTAGCTGGCAGAAGCTGGGTGTGGTGGCACACGCCTTTAATCCCAACCAGATGCACAAAGTGGGGCATGCATCTGGAGTTCTGTTACAGCGGCTAGAGGCTCTGGCTTGCCCTTTCTCTTTTCTTTTTTTTTTAATATTTTATTTATTCATTTTCAAGCAGAGAAATACAGAGAGGGAGAGAACACCAGGGCAACCACCTTGTTGGTCTGCCATATGTGGGTCCTGCAGAATTGAACCAGGGGCCTTAGGCAGTGGAGGCAAGTGCCTTAACCACTGAGCCATCTCTCCAGCCCCCCACCAAACCACATTTTAATTCGAACCCTTGCCAGGACTGGGAAGCCGGGAGCCAGCATCTGCCTCCCTTTAAATCTCCAGCCCTCTCTTTTCTTTTTTAAAAATATTTTATTTAGTTGAGAGAGAGAAAGAGAGAGAATGGGCTGGCCAGGGCCTCCAACCACTGCAAATGAACTCCAGATGCATGTGCCCTCTTGTGCATCTGGCTTTATGTGGGCACTAGGGAATCGAACTCAGGTCCTTCTGCTTTGCAGGCAGATACCTTAACTGCTAAGCCATCTTTTCAGCCCTCTTTCTCTTTTCTTAGCCCAGGCTGATGACCTGGAGTTCCCTATGTAGTCTCAGGGTGGCCTGGAACCCTCTGCCTTTGTGCTGGAATGAAAGGCATGCACCACTGCTCCTGGTGTCCTACCTGCCCTCGGGTCACTGCGAGGGCCCTAGGAGAAGGAGTGAGAATGGGTGGGAACAAGAGACGGGAGAGATTGGAGCAAGACGATTCAAAACTCATTTTATTACAAGCAGGCAGCACCTTATATACAGGGGAGCATGGGTGGTTGCTGGGAATTTAGCCACCTGGTTGCTAGGTAACTTGGTCACAGTAGGGGTCATGATCTCTAGGAGAAAAGCCTGCAGGCAAGAGAGGAGGTTTGGCAGAGAAGTTAGTAGGGGGAGGAGCAGAGACCTTCAAAACAAATGTTGACGCATTTTATGGCATGAACGGCTCCCCACATCCTGGCAAATAAAAAAAACATTTTAAAAAGATGATCTAAGCCGGGCGTGGTGGCGCGCACACCTTTAATCCCAACACACAGGGAGGCAGGGGTAGGAGGATCGCCGTGAGTTCAAGGCCACCCTGAGACTACATAGTGAATTCCAGGTCAGCCTGGGCTAGAGCGAGATCCTACCTCAAAAAGCCAGGAAAAAAAATTTTTTAATTAAAAAAATAATAAAAAGATCTCTATCCTATCATGATGCTGCTCTTTGTGGACCGGTCACCGGTCTGTGCACAGACTGTAGGCACTTGCTCTCTGCACAGGCAGGGAGTCCACACCACAAACTGGGTTTGGACGCAGGCTCCAGCATGGACTACTTCTGTGACCTTAGGAAGGTGCTAGAGCTTTCTTTCAGCTTCCATTTCCTCATGCACAGCCTGGGCAGCCCCGTCCTGCCTGTGGGTGGGGGTGGTTATAAACGACACAGTTCTATGCAGCCCAGGAAGGAGAGGCTGGGATAGGTCAGTTCAGTGAAGGGTAGTTATTGTTTGGATAGTTCTAAATGAAATAAGCAAACTAACTAGCCCATGCATTCAGCAGTGCGGAGGCTGACTCCCAACCCCATACAAACAAAAAAATCTGAAACACACTTTCACTTCAGCAGCAAAACCACAAAAGTATGGGCTGGAGAGATGGCTCAGTGGTTAAGGCACTTGCCTGCAAAGCCTAAGGACCTGGATTTGATTCCCCAGTGCCCACATAAAGCCAGATGCACAAGGTGGTACATGCATCTGGAGTTCATTTACAGTGGCTGGAGATCCTGCTGTGCCCTCTCTCTTAAATAAATAAATGAATAAAGTTATGTTTAGTTTTGAGAGGGATTAGAAGAAAGACCCTCCCACAGGTAGATAGGAATGTGGCCTCAGACAGATGACCTCATGATAATGCGACATTCCCAGGCCAAGCCACTCCCCCCCAGAAAATCCTTAAAGGTCCGTGCCTCCGGGGCTTTGTCCTTCTTCTTCTTCTTCTTTTGTCTGGACGGCAGGCCGGGAGGTGCTCAAAACCGGGCTGGTGAGTGTACCCCTCCCCCCCCTGATCTTGGTAACGAGATCAGGGAGAGGGGGGGAAGGGAGAATTTCTTCAACATGGGTGCTACTCCTTTTCTTAACTTTTGGTGAATTTATGCTCCTTTCTGTATGTTTATGATTTGTTGGGTGATTTTATGCACTTCCCTGTAAACTCACAGACCACACGGCGGCTGGTCGACCCTTACATCCCAATTTCCTTTTCCCAATTAATCAAGTTCAGAATAAATGTGTAATTAAGAATTATCCTGGTCCCTGTGTATAATTCTTTGTACATCGGAGGACACGAACTCGGAGGGGGGGAAGGGAGGATTCCAAAATTCTCTCTCTCTCTCTCCCCACGCGTTGCTTACAAATAATAATTATTAGCAACCCGTATCATTTTATGGAGGTCCCACCGAGATCTGAGAATCATTTTTCTTAATTACCACATTTATTCTGACCCGTAAGGAGAAGAAAATTTTCAGACTTTCTCTCTCACTTAAGGTTTTCTTTCGCTCTTCTCTCAACTGTTCCTCCAGTGCTTAACTGCAAGCCTGCATAGAGCGGTACCTGGAACCTAAGCCTGCCTCCGGGGCAGGAACAGGGGATGATACTGGGAACTCCCCTGGCCTTTTTCTGTTCTTACTAAAAGTCTTTGCTGGGAGGAGAAGG
>PVHP010055749.1:0-10071 GCA_004024765.1 Zapus hudsonius
GGGGTGTTTGAGAGAAGAGGTGAGACTCAGCAGGTTGGAAGAAAGCTCTGGTGTGGCCTTCCAGTGACATCTCACCTCCTTTCTTTCTGGAAACACCATGGTTTCCTTTCTCTCATCCGAGATTTCAGCTTGTCTGCAGACACAAAGTCAGCAGTGGACAATGGGTACCTTGGGAACACAGCCTCCAGCTGGTAACGGGTTCATCAGAACCAGCAGGAAACCCTCTCCTGCCATGCGCGTCTCCAGGGCAGTCATCAGACTCCGCTCTTGTGCCTGGCCATGCCCGACACTAACTTCAAGGTGATAAATCAGGGTATCCTCAGTGCTGGTCGAGAGTCTCCTAAGTCCAAGGAAACGGGATTTTAAAAATATTTATTTATTTGGGTCCTTCTGCTTTGCGGGCAAATGCCTTAACTGCTAAGCCATCTCTCCAGCCCCGGATTTTTTGTTTGTTTGTTTGTTTATAAAATTTCATCACTCTTGCAATGAATGGAGGAATCCCTTAACTCTTAAAATATCCACGGCCCTCCTGCACGTGGCTCTACTGGAGTCCCTGGGCCGGCCTTGCCTGGTCCCATGGCTTCCTGCAATGACGAAGTTCTGCTTCCATCCCAAGGCCAGCATCACACCTGTATCATCTGTCCTCAACGTGTGACAATTGTCAGGCACACATAAACTTCATCTGTTGAGACTGAACGAAGAGAACAGCCTATATTGTTAGACAAATAGAGAAACATGTCTGGAGCTCTGTCACAGAAGGACCACAAATAGACATGTGGGAGAACTTGTGTGGGGGACATCTCTACACCCCCAGATACCTCTCATTGATGAAGTCAAAGGTCTTGTAACAGTTTCAGGCAAGTTCACAGATTCCAGGCCTGACCCTCCTCCCCCTGAGTGGGAGGTGTGTCTAGCTAGAGCTCAAACCTAGATGCTAAAACTGATTGGTCGTGTATGGACCAACCAGCTGTCTCTCTGACTTACCTGGCTGAGGTCTTAAAAGTCACTGAAACAAAGTCTCTTCCCTCCATATGGCTTCCTAGGAGAAGGACTTCTAAATTTCCAGGCCTTAGGAAGGTAAGGCCTTCCCTCACCCCAGCCTGATGGTGAGGAGGGCCTCAAGATTTTTCCCACATGAACCTTTTTCCTCATGATGGGAGCCCTCTGTTATCTTTTCTTCTTTTGCTTGTTTGGCTAAATAGCATAGATTTTGGCTACAACCTCTCCCATGTGTTCTCTCCACACTGGTGGCTGGAGATCTCTGTAACTTCCCATTTTCTTTTAAATAAAATATCACACTATACCTTATCCTCTGGTAGTCTGTAATTTTTTAAAAAATATTTTATTTATTCATTTTCAAGCAGAGAAATACAGAGAGAGAGAGAGGGAGAGAGAGAGAGAGAGGGAAGGAGGGAGGGAGAGAGAGAGAGGACATATGTGGGTACTGGGGAATTGAACCCTGAGCCTTAGGCACCAGAGGCAAGTGCCTTAACCGCTGAGCCATCTCTCCAGCCCATATAATTTTAATTCCTTAACGTCATAGACAATAATTCGGGTACTCCTTAAGTTCTGAGATGTATTGGAAATTGCTGGGTATTATCTAAGTTCTAAGCCCCAGCTCTGCTGTTATAGTCTCAGACCTCAGTGTTCTCTTTCACCAAAATGGAATTAGTAATGCTACCTCCCCTAAAGTTGGTTTGTTTGCTTTTTAATTAAAAAAACTCTCACCTTTAATCCCAGCACTTCAGAGGCAGAGGTTGGAGGATCACTGTAAGTCTGAAGCCACCCTGAGACTACATATTGAATTCCAGGTCAGTCTTGGCTAGAGCAAGACCCTACATGAAAAAACCAAAAAAGAAAAAACTCAGCTGTAGTAAATTACACAACACAAAATTTACCACATTTTCTATTTGTAAAATATATTTATTTATTTAAGAATAAGGCTGGGGGCTGGAGAGATGGCTCAGTGGTTAAGGCACTTGCCTCCAGTGCCTAAGGCCCTGGGGTTCAATTCCCCAGTATCCACATAAGCCAGACCCACAAGGTGGTAGACCTGGTGCTCTCTTTCTCTCTGTCTCTCTCTGTCTCTCTGCGCATGTGTATCTCTGCTTGAAAATGAAGAAATAAAATATTTTAAAAAAAAAAGAATAAGGCAACATACTTTCATCCCCAAACTGTGTCTCGTTTTGGGATTCATCCCAGCAGCGTGTAGCTGACTACAACAGATTTGGTACCAGGAGTGGGGTGATATTGGTGAGATGAATCTGTGTGGATTTTGGTCTTCTGGAACTTGTGTGCTGGAGGAATGGACATAGACTTGATACTTGCAACACAAGACACCTTCCAGAGTGGTAAGCCAAGTTTTATAGACTATTCTGATGAGAATTTGAAAGTGCTAAGTGCAGAGAGAATTGCATTTGGAGTCTTTATTGTGAACTTTCTAAGGCTAAGTAGAGACTGAAGAGAAAATTATTAGAATTGTTTCACTAGAATAAGAGCTGGCTGCATTCTACTGCCCATGCCCAGAGAGCTTGATCAAGGTTGAATTTAAGAAATGGACTTGTCATGGTTTGATCCAGGTGTCCCCCACAAACAAATGAATGTGTTCTGATAGATCGATCCTCAGCTGATGGCAGTTTGGGTTTTACAACCTTGATGAAGCTGTGTTGTCAGGGGCGGGCTTATGAGGTTCTAAGCCAGCTTCCCCTTGCCAGGGTTTGGCACACCTTCCTGCCACTGTTTGCAGTGCTGTGGCAGAGGTGATGTCCAGCCCTCTGTTCATGCCATCGTTTTCCCTGCCAGGATGGAGTCTCCCCTCGAGTCCGAAAGCCAAATAAACCCATTCCTCCACAAGCCGCTTTTGGTTGGGTTCTTTCTGCGCAGCAACTAGAAAGCTGACTGCAACAGAACTGCTGTGTTTGGCTAATGATATGGAACTGAGAATTTAAGATTTAGGATTGGAAAAAACTCAAAAGCTGCTATTGTCAACACAATAGCAATTCTAAATGAGACAGCCCAAATGTTTACAATAAAACAATGGAGAGATTCCTGAGTTGTTTCCACCTGGGAAGGACTGAGTAATAGACTGTGCAAACTCTTTTGAAAGGAAATAGCTGAAAGGAAGGAATCTGCTCTTCAAAGTTTATTTTGTCCCTGAATTAACAACATGGCTGTGTCCTGCATACCTGGTGTTGCTTTTGGAAGCATGAAAAATGCATGTGTGGAGTGGGTCATGAAGTCCACATGGTTCCAGGAGCAGCTGCTGAGATGTAGTATTTGGAACAGGACATTAAGTCCCTGATAGGCCAGTGAAGCCATTGGAAGATGGACCATGGTTTACGATGGACACCTGAAGATATTTTGGATATACCAGGACTGTGCAAGGGCTACCATGGAGTGCTGTTGGCTCAGGATGGAAGTTTTCCCAGCTACTCAGGCAAAAATGGAAGGACGGAATTGGAAAATCAGAGACTGATAGTCACTGGTTGTGATTTCAGACTTGAACTATAGATGCTTGATGCTTACCTAATGGTTGTTGAGTTTGCATTGGTCCAGTCTTGTTGTGCCTCATAGCAGTTGGAAATGTTTACTCTGTGCCATTGTGACAGTTCAGGAAAGCTCCATAGACCCCCCCCTCCCCTTGAGTGGGGAGGTGTCTCTAGCCAGAGCTCAAACCTAGATGCTTAAAAAACTGATGGGTCAGGTATAGACCAACCAACTATCTCTCTGAATTACCTAGTGGAAGTTTTAAAAACTTCCCTAAAACAAAGCCCAGTCTCTCTTCCACATGACATCCTAGAAGGAGGACTTTCATTCTCCAGGTAAGGCCCCTCACCCCAGCCCTTAAGCTGGGGGGGAAGGACTCAAGATCTCCCCACATGAACCTTTTTTCTCATGATGGGAGCCCTCTATTATCTTTCTCTTTCCTGACTGTTTAAACAGCATAGATTTTGGCTAAAACCTCTTCCAGTGCTCTCCCCACACTTGTGGCTGGAGAACTCTGTAACTCCTCATGTTCCCTTAAATAATAAAGTCTCCCACTATACCTTAATATCTTATTGTCTATGATTTTAATTCTTTAACTTTGTAAACAAGAATTTGAGTACTCCTTAAATTTTGGGGTGCATTGGAATTTTTTTCTGGGCATTATATAAATTCTAATCCTCAGCTCACCCTGCTAAACCATTATATGTTAAAAGTTTTTAACTTGTTCTGATTTTTCTGAATTAACAGTTAAAAGACAGTCTTAAATCTCAGATATGACTTGGGACTTTGGAACAGCCTTAAAGTTGGTAAAGACTGTGGGACCGTTAAAGTTGAATTGAACATAATATACAATGTGAGATGGTTATAAATCTATTGGGGAACAGGGGTGGATTGAGGTAGTTTGAAGGGTGTCCCCTAATTGATTCAAGAGTTTATTAAAGTTTTTCTCCAGTTTCCTGGCTGGAGGGTGTATCATCTTGGCCAGATACTAGGGTCCAGACCTAAGGTGTTTCTGGGGTGGGTTTGGAATTCCAGCTATACATTTGCAAAAACAGTCTGAACTCAAGCCTGGAGTTCCTGCTGTTTTAGTTTGAGTGTACTTGCTTGCTTTTGGAGTTGTTGGTGATGGTCTTCTCTCTCTTTTAGGACCTATGAAAAAGTAAGGTGAAAGGTGACTGAAGAGAGCAACCTGATGCCAGCCTCTTTCACCATTATGGAACTTCCCCTGGATCTGTTACTTCAATAAATACTTTCCTCCCCCCCCCCAGAATATTTTATTTATTTATTTGCAAACAAGAGGCGGGGAGAGGAGAGCCACTGCAAACAAATTCCAGATGCATGTGCCACTTTGTAATCTGGCTCTACTGGGAACTCGAGCTCAGGAGTCTGTAGGCATAGCAGGCAAGCACCTTAACAAATGAGCCATCTCTCCAGCCCACATCTCCCATTTTGTGTGTATGTGTGTATAGTATGGAAGTATGTGTAAGAACGATTATGTGTGTGTGGAGGCCAGAGGCTGGCATCAGGTTGCTCTCTTCAGTCACCTTTCACCTTACTTTTTTGAGGCAGAGTCTCTCAGTGAGAGAGAAATTTAATTAGACCAGCTAGCCAGTAAGTCCTAGGAACCGGCAGGTCTCTGCCTCCCCAGTGCTGGGATTTCAGGTGTCTAAGCAAATATCTCCCTGTTGGTGCTCCCCCAGCCCCTGACAAGAACCATCTCTTTTCTGTCTCTCGGAGCTTGATGACTCCATGAACCTCTGTTACATGAAATCATGTCCTGTTTGTCTTTTTGTGTGACTGTCTCATCCAAATCAGCATAATGTCCTCTGAGGTCACCCATGCTGTAGTGTGCATTAGAATTCCTTCCTTGTAGGTAGGGGCTGAGTGACATCCCACCATATGGATGGGCCACATCTTGTTTATCCATTCATTCACTGATGGGCACTTGGTGTGGTGGTTTGAATGTGTGGTGTCCCCCATAAGCCTTGTGTGTGCTTGTGATTAATCCTTGTACTGGATCCCCAGATGACAGAGCCTTTAAGAGGTTGAGCCTTGCTGGAGGCATATCACTGGGGGCATACAGACACCCCTCCCCCTTTGGCGAGAACTAGGAGCTCACTCTTTCTCCTCTCCCCCGGTAGATATGTGACCAACGTGAGTCATGCTTTCCATGATAAAACATCCCCTCAAAACTCTGTAAGCTGCTTCTGGTCAGGTGGTTTGTCCCGGCAAGGAAAAGGTCACAGCTACATTTGGGTTGTTTCCACCTGTCCTGGTCATCCACACGCCACTGGGATGAATCTCCAAACCATGCACGATTTGGGGAGGAAAATATTTATTGAAGGAACAGACCCAGGGGAAGTTAAGGAAAGACTGGCCCCCTTTCACAGAAGCAAGCAGAGACAAAGACAGAAGCCCACCACCAGCATCTCATGCAAGCACACTCCAAACTCACAAAAGGAACTCCAGGCTTGAGCTCAGACTGCTTTTTGCATATGTATAGCTAAAATTCCAGACCCACCCCAGAAATACCTTAGGGCTGAACCCTAGGATCTGGCCAAGTGACACACTTCCTCTAGCCAGAACTGGCTGGAGACAATTTACAATTTTAATAAACCCTTAATTCTTTTGGGGGACATTTATTCAAAACTACCACACCACCTGATGGCTACTGGGACAGGCACTGCTGGAAACGGGACTGTACAAACACCCCTTTGAGATTCTCTTCTCAATCCTTGGGGGTTCATCCAAAGAGGAGCTGCTATGCCACACATTCAGGGTTTGAGGGGGCTACCACACTGTCAGACACTTTACATCCCACCAACGGTGCTCAAAGGCTCTGGCTTCTCCACATCTGCCAACACTTAGGATTTTCTGTTTAGTGTTGCTCTGATGAGAGCCATTTGTATTCATTACTTCTGTCATCGCTATTCCAGATACTAGAACAGAAACAACTTAAGGGAGGAAGAACTTGGCTTACAGTTTGAGGGAGAGCAAAGCAACATGGGTGAGAAGCTGCTGGTCACATTGCTTCCCCAGTCAGAAAGCAGGGGTGGACCAGATGAGGAGACATTGTACTGTAGCTGGGGATTAGAATTTAGATAATACCCAGCAAAATTCCAATACGCCTCAGAACTTAGAGTACTCGAATTCTTGTCTATAAAGTTAAAGAATTAAAATTATAGACCACCAGAGGATAAGGTATAGTGGAGACTTTATTTAAAGGAAAATGGGAAGTTACAGAGATCTCCAGCCACCAGTGTGGAGAGAACACGTGGGGGAGGGTTTAGCCAAATCTATGCTATTTAGCCAAACAAGCAAAAGAAGAAAAGATAACAGAGGGCTCCCATCATGAGGAAAAAGGTTCATGTGGGAAGATCTTGGACCCCGCCCCCAGCCATTAGGCCAAAGTGAGGGGAAGGCCTTACCTTTTCTAAGGCCTGGAAATTCAGAAGTCCTCCTCCTAGGATGCCATGTGGGAAGAAGAGGCAGGATTATCTGTTCAGTGAGTATAGTATTCCCTGCCCCAGGTGAGCAGACAGCTGGTTGGTCCATATCTGACCAATCAGCTTTAGCACCTAGGTTTGAGTTCTAGCTAGAGACACCCCCCACTCAAGGGGAGGGGGTCAGGCCTGGAATCTATGGAACTTGCCTGAAACTGTCACATTATCAAACTTCAAGCCCCCCCCCCCCCCCCCCCCCCCCCCCCCCCCCCCCCCCCCCCCCCCCCCCGTGACTCACTTCCTTTAGCAAGACTTTACCTCCAAAAGGTTCCACAACCTTCCCAAACGGCACCACCATCTGAGGACTAAGTAGTCAAACACATGAGTCTATGGGAGACATTTTACATTCAAAACACAGCATTGCAACCTGGCCTCCACATACTCAAAGCCACCTCATTATCCAAAATGCGTTCGTTCCAACTTCCAAAGTTCCCATAGTCTTTAAGAGTCACGGCGTCATTTTTGTGTGTGAGGATTATGCATGCAGGTAGATAGATATGTGTTCATGTGTGTGCACATGTGCGCACAGGTGTGCCTGCAGAGGCCACGGGTTAACATTGCAGGTGTCCTCTTCCCTTATTTTTTGAGACTGGATCTCTTGTTGAACCTGGAGCTCACCAATTCAGCCAGCTGAGCCGGCCAGCAGGTGCCAGGATCCCTGTCTCCCTAGGACGGAGACTCTGGGTATGAGCTTGTGTCCGACTCTTATGTGTCATGGATCATAACTCACATGCTCATGTTTTTTAATGTAGATATTTAAATATTTTATTTATTTGTCACTGCCCACCGCTCACGGGGGCAATGATAAAACACACACACAAACACACACACACTGCATATGGGTGTAAGAATGCACATTCTCTCTTCATTGCTCTCTCAGATCTCATTCCTCATACCTCATCCCTCATACCTCATATCTCATACCTCATGCAGATATGCTACAGAATACAGAGAGAGAGAGCTCTTTGCCAATCAGGGAGCTATTTATTGGTCTATGACAAGAACCTGTGGGCATGATGTGCAAATAGCCTAATCAGGACTCCCTCCTGAAACTCATGAAGCCAAGCCCCTCTTGGCAGGCTGTCAGGTGCCGTCCAAGACTAAGCCAGGGGGTGCCTCCGAAGGCCCCCAAAGGCTTTCGCCCCTGACATTTATTTATTTATTATTTATTTATTTGAGAGAGAGAAAGAGAAAAACGAAGAGATTATGGCACTCCAGAGCCTCCTGTCACTGGAAATAGACTCCAGACACATGCACCATTTAATGCATCTGGCTTTATGTGGCACCGGGGAATTGAACCCTGGGCATCAGGTTTTGCAAGCAAGTGCCTTTAACCACTGAGCTATCTCTCCTTCCCCTTCCTCATGTTTATGTGGCAAGCACTTTACTGACTGAACCAGCACCCCAGCTCCAACACAATATTTAAAATTTTCTTTAAAATTTTTTTTTGTGTTCATGTTTGTGAAGTGCATGTATGTGTGTCAGCCAGAGGACAACCTCAAGTGTTGTTCCTCTCAGGTTCCATCCATGTTTTTTGAGATAGGAACTTGCCAATTAAGCTAAGACCATTGAATCCCAGGGGTCCCCCTGTCTCCACTTCCCCGGTTTGGGGATCACAGAGCCACCATGCATGACTCAGGACCTCATGCTTCAAGGATTACCTGACTACTGAGGAATCTTCCCAGCCCCATCACCAAACATCCCAAGACACGCTGAGGAGACGGCCCAGTGGATAAAGCGCTTGCCAAGCAGGTGTGGGGAGCTGAGTAAAGCTGGACGTAGCAGCATGATTGTCTGAAATCCCAATGCTTCCATGGTGAGTTGAGGGGCAGAGACAGGAGAATCCTCCAGAAGCTGTGGGCCAGCTAGCCTGGCAAACACGGCCAGAGTGGAGACTCTGCCCCACACGAGGTCACCCAGTGTTGTCCCCTGACCTTCACACGTGTGCCATGACACACACACAAATCCAAAGCCCAAGTCTCCCAGGATCAAGGCAGTTTCTTTACTGTGAGCCTCTGTAAAATAGAAAAATAAGTTACCTACTTCCAAAACACAATGGCACAAAGTAAACATTCCCATTCCAGAAAGGCAAGATCAGACCGAAGCAAGCCTGAAAGCCAGAGCCTCCAGCTTCTTGTCCAGCATCTGGGGTTCATGTTGGAATCATTTGGACTCCAACAGCCTTAGGCATTTTCACTTCTCCATACCTGTCACCCTAACCCCACAATACACACAGCCTCTCTTTTAGGTTGCCCCCTCCGTGCCAACAGCATTCCTTGACAGACCTCCGTGGTCCTGGCATCTCCAGCCTTTTAAGTCTCCACGCAACTTGGGTTTCACCACCCCAGCTTCATGAAGTGGTCTCGCAGAGCCTCTTTGCTGGAATGTGAACTGCTACACTTTATCAACCTCAGTGGCTTTCTGGAACCTTGGAGAAATCCTCCACAGTCCTTCACCTTGCACTTTGTATGGCTGTGGAACAAGCAATGTGAACGATTCCATGTTCATTCAGCTCGATGTGTAGGTGGCCTTGTGATCATAGCTAGAGGCCTCTGTGTTCTTGGTGGTGAATCTGCAAACACACTTAGTTGTTCTCAGGCTGGGCACCTCTTCCTTGGCGTTGTCAGTCCAGGATTTCTCCTTTCAAGTTAATCTGCATTGTCACAAATTTGAGCTTTTCATGGGTGGGATTTTACCCACAGGGTCCCTTTTAAATTGTCCCAGTGTAGAGAACCAGGTTTCTCCTCGTTTAAGAGAGAAAGAGAGCACACTAGGGCCTCACTCCACTGCAAAGGATCCCATACATATGTACCACTTTTTGCATCTGGCTTCATGTTGGTACTTGTGATCTTAGCCTGGCCCAGCAGGCTTTGCCAGCACATACCTTTAACCACTGAGCCATCTCTCCAGTCCTAATGACACGAATCTCTTTAACAATTATGACTGCTTTTTTGATTTTTTATTTTTTGGTTTTTCAAGGTAGGGTCTCGCTCTAGCCCAGGCTGACCTGGAATTTACTATGTAGTCTCAGGGTGGCCTTGAACTCAGGACAATCCTCCTACCTCTGCCTCCCGAGTGCTGG
>PVHP010055750.1:0-10028 GCA_004024765.1 Zapus hudsonius
GGTGGTGAGGGGTGGCAGTGACGGATGGTGGTGGTGGGACTGGTGGTAGTGAACTCGTTGGCAGTGGTGGTAACAGGTTCATGGCAGAAGTGGTTTCAGATCTGCTTAAAAGCGAGAACTGCTCCACAGTGCACATAACAACCCCTGAATCCTGAGGTACATTACTCCTCCCCTGGCATTGGGCCATCTGTTCACCTGGTCTTTGTAAGTATGCTCCCAGCCCCAGGGTCAGTCCAACCTCTTCCTTGCACAGAAACAATCTCCATCTTAATTCGGTCTTGAAGGAATCCTCTGAAGCAGTTACCAATCTCAGCCTTAGGTCGTCTGACTTATTCTTCCAGAAGAGGAATGATAACGAGGGTACTATACCCCAAAATCACTTCTGTACCCTATTTGTGCAAAAACTATGACATCAGAGAGACTCACAAAGTAACAAATACCCCTAGATAAATTTAGCCTCCAGATATCATAAATAAATTTTTGGATGATCTATGCCATCTTGACAGACCCATCTAGCCCATATTAAATTTTTCCAATAGCAACAGCTACTCTGCATGCTCTGCATGGACTTCACATGAATTATTTCATTTAATAATCTTGAAAGACCCCAAGAGACACTGTCCCCATTTGCCAGAGAAGAAAACAAGAGGCTCTGAGGTTCACTAACTCGTTCCAGCCTGCAGCCAGCAGCATCTTTGATTGGAGGCCAGGCAGGCTGGCACCAGACAGTGAATTCCTTGACTTGGCTCTACTGCTGCCTCCCCAGAGAACAGCCCCCGACAGGCTTTGACAAATGATGCCCCCATCCTTTGTCAGGAAATGCCAGGCTGAGGGTGTTCATTTTCAAATCGTGACTATTTCAGTGCTTCTTCTTAAGACCTGTGAAGCCTCCTGGATGACATACTTTTAAGAATTGGGATGATCTAGAAAATAAAACAGAGCTACTCATGTCAAATGAGAAATGAGCTGATGTCCAGACCCTGAACTTCTCCAGATTTCAGGAGCTAATTTAGTAAATCAGTTTCCTGGTCTTCTCCATTCTAAAGGGTGGGATTTGGTATAGCAAGTCATTAGGAAATGCATAAAGCCATGTTACACGCATAGAACAGAACTAAGTTGCTACTACAGCCTGGCACCAGGTACTTACCAGGTGTTGAAGGATCGTTTCCCACTGTTTCTAACTTCTTTCCATCTCTCTCACAAATACCCTCCGGTGGTTTTTAGAGAGAGGCGACAGATAAACGACAGCTTTGCATCTCTAAGGGTTAAATGTTTTTTCCTGAGCGATCCTAAGTCTCAGTGCCATGAGAACACGTGTCAGGCTCTGATGGAATCATTCCATGATAAATAAACTGCCAGGCTATATGACAAGCCGCCTTCAAAAAGGCTTTCCATATAGTCTAACTGGCAGAAGTTAATTTGACTTTCTTAACAGGACCTTTTTCCTTTACAATATAAAAGTGCCTTGGGATGAAGCAATTACTCTGATTTACCATCTTCTCCTTGGAAGAATATAAAGATGCAGCACAGCCTCACAAAAGCAGTAACTTAGCCAATGAGACCCACTTGCAAAGTCCCTACTATGCTATTTCAAAGAGCTCCCGTCCCGGCAGCAGCACGGAGTGGCCATCAATTACAGGTGCCCGTGCGGAGAAACGTGCTTACTCCTAGGCTTGTGCGTTAGAGCCAATAAATTATTTTTCCTCCACCAAATGCTCAGTCAATTTCATTTTCACTTTGCAGCGTGTTTCTAAATTTCAGCTTCGAGGAACTTACGAAGCCAGCTATGCATGTGTCCTGTCTTCTAGCCTTGCCTATGTTTGAACCGTGATGCTTTCTCATACTCACTGCCATGACCACTCCAGGTCACTATTTAGGACCTCAAGTACCCACAGCAGGAGGCCAAAGTCCTCTCTTCCTGATACTTCAGGTAGAACAGGCTCCTGGACAGTGTCAGCCATGAAAGGATGACTTCGCTGCCCCCAAGCCCTCAATTTATCCTTCCAGAAGCACCACTGAGACACACTAACTAGATGAAGTGAGGTTTCTGAAAAGGAGTCAAGTTCACCCAGGCTACTACCTGCTGAACTGAACTAATTTCTCTGTGAGGTCCACAATTAGCTGTAGCCTAAAATGAAACAAACAGAGCAGAATTTACTGAGAAGTAGAACTGAAAACATATGCATGGGCCCAGATGCCTTCTGACATTCAGTCAGCCGACCATGCCAACAGTAGGGCAACATGGCTGGAAGTAACGAGGGCCAACTTCCTAAATCATCTGAAAAGAAAGACTGAGGATGAGAAGGGTACGGGGCAGTTTACTGGCTTAGTTAGAAGCCTAGGTACAAAGCGGCAGGGAAGAAAGAAATGACGATAAAAACATAAATTAAAAAACAAAAACAACCTCAGTACTTGACAGGGAACACAGAACAAAGCCCTGAGAGAAAGAAGCTGTGATCGATCGATCGCATGAAAGCAGGAGACAGGAGAGAGGCTCAGGATCAGAGGCTCCTCTGGCCACCTCAGGGTCTCACCTGCCTTCACACCTCTCCTGGCTGACTTTGCACCTGGGCTCTGCAGCCTGTTCCCATCCTCACTACACCACTTTCTCCTGTTTGCTCGCTGTCTGGTCTCTGCTGGCCTTTGGGGAAGAGGAAAGCAAAACGAAACATTCTCACGAGAGATCCTGACTGCTGTTCCTCCTTCCTCATCAGCCAGTTTTCTGCAGAGCCATCTATACAGGCTTCCTTTCCCCAGTGCCTGATTTCCTAACCCACGGGCATCTTCACTTCCCAGCTTTCCACCATTAGCATTGCTTTTGTAGGCTAAGCCCTGAGGTAGTGTGCACTCCTGCCTGTCCTGCAGGCCAGGTCTCTCCTCACATGACAGCCCTCCTGTCATTCATTCTCATCTGCAGGTGCCATCTTCATATGGATGCTGTGCAAGGCTCCAAGGCACACAAAAATCTCTCTCGCCAAACCTCAACCCCCCCATGTGGCCCTCCCGTCGTTCTCTCTGCCCGACATACCAGCTCCACACGCCACACTCAGCTCACCACCTTCGTCGGCCTGAGTGTCACACTCCCTACTCACTGCCTGAGTCACAAACCCGGGCCTCATCTAGACTCCAGCATTTCCAAGCAAGCCTGTCGACTCCACTTCGTGAATATTGCTCAGCTGTCTCCAGCTCTCCTCCACTGGCCCCTTTCCAGCCAAGGCTACCACTGGCTCCCTCGATGTCCTCTTTGGCCTTCCTAATTGATCTCCCAGATGTTCTCCCCATCCCAGCCCAATTTTTCCTTCATATCTACTATAGTTTGAATATAGTTGGAATGTCCCCCAAAGGGCTACAAGTTAGGACTTGGTCCCAAGCTGGTGCTATTGAAATCTTTGGGAGTGGGGGTCCTTGGGCCATTGGAGCATGCACTCAAAAAGGACCATGATCTCTCTCTCTCTCTCTCTCTCTCTCTCTCTCTCTCTCTCTCTCTCTCTCTCTCTCTCTGCTCTGTCAACCTCATTAGAGGACAGACTAAGAAGGATGGTTATGTCAACGTTCTACTGTCCTGACGTTGATACCTGAAGAGTCCCTGAACAGAGTGGGCACTGAAAACTTCTAAAACTATAGAAATACGTGATAAGTTAATGTTTCTTTTTATATCCTTCCTTTTCAAAATTTTACCCAAAGGCATACCACAATTTAAACAAACATAACTAAAACCCAATTACATGCTTGTTCCTAAAATTTTCTTTATGATCCTTGAATTTAGCAATCATGAGAATTCTAATACAAGTAATATTAAGCAATTGCCTGGTGCTGGAAAGCTTGTGAGAAAAGTTTTTATTTGCTGTCCTATTTACTCCTCTCTGCAAGCCTGTCATGTAGTCTTTATTTCTGGAGAAACAACCAGTTTTAATAAATGACCACAGAAATTCAAAACTGGGATAAGATCAATGTGCTGTAAACATTAGTATGATTAGTAGTAATACAAACAAAGACCTTTCATCAATAATAAAAAAGGGACATATCATTTAAACAAGTTTGCCCAAGGCACAAAATTACCTATTAGAATTAGAATTCTTAATTCTTGGAGATCATGGATATTAAAGTCAACTTAAGTTTTAAAATACTATACTTTTAAAATTAAAAAAAATTAACACAAAGTGCAAACTAATGAGAAAAAAATTTGTGACTATAGCTTCCACATAGGTATTGTGGAAGACATTTCTCTGATTTCCTATGGTAAAAATTCTACTCAGTTAAGCTTGACTTAGAGGAAGACATTAAGAATTATGAATTATTTTAACTCTACAGTTCTATAATTCATTCTGTGCTAGTGACAGTAAAGAAGATTAATTCTAAATAACACAGTGTCAGTAAAGTAAGGGGTCTTCCTATAGCTGATAGATCACTCACAAATTCTCAATTTCAAGGAGACATGTCATTTATCATTAAAAAAAAGTGTTTGATCCCAGGACCATCATGAGTGTTCTATGCCTTGGGGCTGTGGCTGCCCAAGTACGATGCTAACACCGTAGTAGTTCCTTCCGTCACGCTGCAGAGGACATGAAGCACTCGACCCCCTTTGCTCAGTTCACCTCCAGGCACCTTCCCCTTTCCTCGCCCCACTCTCCGGTCTTTCTCTTCTGGTTTTCCACATACAGCCAAACACAAAAAAGTCCAACGTGATCAGTGTTGCAGTCAGCTTCTCACTGCTGGTAGAAAGCACCCAACCAAAAACAATTTACGGGAGGAAAGGGTTTATTTTGGCTTACAGACACAAGGGCGAACTCCATGATGGCAGCGGAAATGTGGCCTGAGCAGAGGCTGGACATCACCTCCTGGCCAACGTCAGGTGGACAATCGCAGCAGGACAGTGTGCCCAACACAAGCGAGGGGGAGCTGGCTATCACACCCATGAGCCCGCCCTAATACCACACTGCCTCCAGGAGGTTCTAATGCCCAAGATGCCACCAGCTGGGGACCTAGCATTCACAATAAATACGTTTATAAGGGACACATGAATCAAACCATCACAATAAGCATCTCTGTGGTAAGGATAAATTTGTTAGTTGAAGGAAAACCACAAAGGGCTCTTCTGCCTCAAAATCACTGACCTTAGAACAAAGGGTGGGCATTTAGTGAAGCAGAGTCAGGACCTAGACATCTCACTTCTCCCTCCTCGGCTTTGACCTCCACCAATTCGGCATATCTTAGCCTCAGCTGAGTCAGCAGGAAACCTCCATTCCTTGAGCTTCTTGGCTTCTCTCACTTTACAGGAAGTCAGAGTCTACAGCTTCCAAAATTAGCTGAGCTTTATTTTTTCATAACTGGCACAAAGATGGATGGAGGTACCATATTGTGCCTTTTCAATTAGAAGTCTATATGTGTTAACAGAAGATATGGTAATTTCTTAAGAAGAAATATAAGCTGAGCATTTATAATATGAAAATCTATCATTTTTATTTTTTGTTTTTTGATGTGGAGTCTCGCCCTAGACCAGGCTGACCTGGAATTCACAATGCAGGGTGGCCTCAAACTCACAACAATCCTACCACCTCTGCCTCCCTCCCGAGTGCTGGGATTAAAGGCGTGTGCTACCACACCCAGCCTGAAAAGCTATACTTTTAAATGCTCCAGAATCTGAAACATTTTGTGAGCCAACATGATGACATAAAAGGAAAATTCTATGTCTGACCTCATGTGACATGTCATAGACAAAACACAGATGCACTAAAAATACTGCATAAAGTCACCTTCAGGCTGTGTATAAAGTATATATGAAACAAATGAATTTCATGTTTAAGTCTTATTCCCAGTATATCTCATTACTATATATACACGAAGATTCCAACCAAAAACTGGAAAGCTCAATACTTCTGCTCCAAAGCGGGATGCTCAAGCAGTGGAAAATTCCTAAACTGGAAGACTTCTTGAATCGGAAGCAAATGATTCAGTAGGCCCAGAATCAGGGAAGAGGGAAGACAAAGAAAAAGGACCCACTGAGCTCTTAGCTGCCATACTGTTGCAGCAAACACTGTGCCAGGCAAGAGACCAGCCACCGTGCAGGCTCAGAAAAGCCAGAAACCACTCTGTGCCTTAGGTGCAGCAGGTCAAGTACAAGTAATAAAAGTCCATCTGTACATTGATTAGTGGTTCTCAGAAGCAAATGAGGTAATGCAGACAGAAGTACATGAAAACACTCATGCAATCTGTCAAAGTAAAATATTACAAATACCTGGATAAAAGGTAACTAAAATACCCGCAAATGCAGAGAAAAACCTCATTCCTCATCTATCTCAGATGGTAGCCCGAGCTGGGAGTCATTAAATAGTGACTCTGACGCAGAAATATATTTATAAATGTATATCACAAAACGAATGTAAAAACAATTAACTATTCAGTTTTAGGAGGCTGGCTAACAAATTAAGTCCTTCATACAAAGAAGGGCTGCATAGCCATCACCTAGAATGGATCTAAGTGTAAGATATGAGAACAGCCCATATGCTTATTACACAAGAGAATAAACTGTAGAAGAGAATGGATGACATAACCTCTCTCCCTAAATAATCTCTGTATGCACGTAAATACATGAAAATGTTCTTTGAGTAAATGTTAGAGTGGTGGGGACTTGGGAGGAGATTATATTCTGCTTTGCTTGGTGGTTTTATAAGCACTAAAAGGTACTTTTCTAATTCAAAGCACTCTACTCTTAAAATATTGGTACAGTATTCACTTGTTCCTGTTCTGAATTATCAACACAGAAAATGTAAAAGAAAGGGCTGGAGAGATTGCCCAGTGGTTAAGGCACTTGCCTGAGAGTCTGATGACCCGAGTTTGAATCCCCAGTGGGCCTCCCTTACAGGCCTGTCTTCAGTGGCCCTTCTCGATTTCCTATCACACATGTTCAACTGCCCTCTCCTCCCTCCTTAGCACCTGCTTCCCCTCTCCTGGTCCCCTTGCTAGTTTCATATCATCTACCCATATTTATACCCACATAAAAATATATTCATAAACATTAAAAACTAGGATCCACATATGAGAAAACCTGCTTTCAATGTCTGATGAATTTTCATCAGAGGATTACATATGAGAGAAGGAGCTAGAAGAAATCTCATGTTCAACACTCTGAAAATAATTAAATCATTATTTATAGAGCCATCAAAATGTCTGTACATCAGTAATTTCCAATGGCACCAGACATGCATAATCTAACGTTAAATGGAAATAATAATATGATAGAATTTTGTACAAATTATACAGTAGTATATTTGCATAGGAAGAAAGTCATTCTTGTATACTTGTCATTTATGTGGCGTATGTATGTGAATTCGGGTGCACACGTTCCAAGTCCTCACAGCTGCTCACTGGCATTGCCAGGCCAGCTGACCTGCAAGCTTCCAGGGATTCTCCAAGCCTCCCCTCCTGCTACATGGATTACAGACACTCACAGGACCATGCCCAGCGCTTTATCCACTGAGCCATCTCCCAAAACCTTTACTTGCTATTTTAAAAAATATTTTATTTATTCATTTTCAAGGAGAGAGAGAGAGCGCACCAGGGCCACCTTGTGGGTCTGGCTTATGTGGGTCCTGGGGAATTGAACCCGGGGCCTTAGGCACTAGAAGCAAGTGCCTTAACCACTGAACCATCTCTCCAGCCCTGCTTGCTATTTTAATTCTTTATATTGAACACGTATTATTCCTCATAAGCATTAGGTTAGCTATTTTCATAAAAAAAGAAAACTGCAAAGTGTCTACAAGGATATGGAGAAGTTGGAACACTTGTACACTGTTGAATTGAAAAAATAGGAACAATACTATGGAAAACAGTATGGGGACTCCTCAAGAAGTTAAAAACAGAACTATGTTATTATATTATCAAACAATCCAGGAAATGAGTGTTCATTGTTTCTAAGACATGGTACCAGTCTCACAAAGAAAAAGTTGTAGAAACTGATTTCATTCTTATTTTTTAAATGAACTTCATTGGAAGATTTACTAAGAATATTTCTTTATTGTGTCATATATGTTATAAATAAAAAATAGATGTTTGGAGAGGTATGAAGTTTAAATTAGAAAAAATAAATTTTTGAGGTCTGCACAGCAAGATGATTGTGTAATAAGTAATAATATGTATTTCAAAAGTACTGAGCGAAATTAAAATATTTCACTGCAAAAATATATGCGGTAGTATACTAATTAGTTAAGTTTCATCATAACACATTGTCTAATAAATAATGCTTGACTCAAAATCCACTCCAGAAATTATGCTCTTAAGCTTTACCCTACTGATATGAGAAAGTGTGCCTATACTTTTATAGCGAACACTACAAATGTTTAGAGACTGTGTTCATATCGCCAAAACCTTAAAACAACAAAGAGGTCTGTAAGAAAAGCGTGACACGACATCCTGTAAACAGACGGAGAAGTGTCTTTTTCAGAGCCTCATAAGTAGTCAAAGTACTAAGAATAAGTGCCTTTCTTTCAAGTGCTCAGCCCTAAATGGGATAGCTGTATCACTCCTCTCCAAGGCTCCCGGAACAGCCTGGAAGAGAGGCAGAAAGAATTTAGGAGCCAGAGGAAAGGGAGGAGCATTGTGGAATGCTGTCTTCTGGACACGAAGGGCTTATTGCTTTTTTTGAGACAAGGTTTCATGTAACCCAGGCTGGCCTCAAACTCACTAATAGCTCAGGAAGACCTTGACTTCCCTGATCCTCCTGCCTGTACCTCCCCAGTACCGAGGTTTTAGATGCCCACCACAACGCTCAGGTTCAGACCTTGGTTGTCAATGTCCAATGAATGGAACTAGAGCTAGAGAACCTGGCGATTTGAGGCGCAAGGCAAAGAAATACATAAGACAGACTTCAAATCTGGTGTCAAGCAGAAAGCAAGAAAGTGCTCAAACAAACCACTCCCACAATGAGGCATTATGGGAGCCAACTGAAATGCCTGCCAAATGCCTACAACTAGAGCGATCCGAGCAACACGATCAGATAGTACTGGATTCTTCCCCAGATCTAACACAAGTATCTGTGAGGAGACTGACAAAATATGAATGATTAAACAGAAAAGTAAATGGTGTTTGGGGGAGAAGAGATGAATCTCCCATGCAGAAAAATTCCAAATAATTTATATGGACACACCGTGCCCTTAAGCATTACTCTGTACTCTTTAAGGACCACAGCAACATGTAACAACATCAATAGATGTCACAATGTAATGCTGAAAGAAAGCTGTCGAGGGAAGGACACCTATAATTAAATCTCTATGATGTCTAAACCAAGTAACTATAATTTATAGTCTTGGGACCTAGCATAATGTCACCTCTGAAGAGAAGGAGTGATGATTAGATAGACGCCCAAGGAGATTTCGGGGATTATAGCAAGTTCTATTCAACTTGACTAAGAATCTATGTTCTGCCAATTTTGAATAAACTTATGAAACTCAACTTGACCATTTCCTCATACTATGCACAAGCCAAATAGAGTTGAGGAAAGTGGCTAAAGTTGCTACTGATATAATGTAGAGATTGTTTAACTGTTCTCCATATAGTCATTCAAGTCACTAAGGACTTGTCTCCCCTACTTGGTAATAAATTGAATACGTGTGTGTGTGTGTGTGTGTGTGTGTGTGTGTGTGTGTGTGTACACAGGAAGGACATGGGAAGTATTGGGACCCAGGCCTTTGGTTCTGTTCCTGGACTGTATTTCCATCCTGTTTGTCTAGTTACTCATCCTTGTGCCAATACTACATGTCTCGATCACTCTCCATAATAAAGCCTCGTAGAGTAAATCCTACAGTACTTTTCAGGACTAGCTCATCGTTCTTGGCCTGCTGTGTTTGTGTGTCTGCGTGTACACGCCACAACATGCATGTGGAGGCCAGACGTCAGCTTCAGGTATCAGTCCTCACCTTCCACCCTGTGTTGGAGGCATAGTATCTTTTTTGCTACTATATTTATAAGACAATCTGGCCCCTAAGCTTCTGGTAGCTTCTCTTGCCTCCCTTTTTACCATAGACACACACTGG
>PVHP010055751.1:0-10052 GCA_004024765.1 Zapus hudsonius
CAGGAAGAAATACACAAAGTAAGTCTTAGGAGTGGTTGACATGTTCAGGGCTAGACCAGCATTAGGCTGACATCCGCTGCTATGTTTGCACGATCAGATGGCAAGATGAAAAGCTGAAGGCACTTTGTTATGACAGATGGTGACAATGGGACAGTTTCGCCATGGTCCATCTCTCCATAGCTTTCCAAAGTGACTTAAGTCACTTGTGATCAATGGCAACCCTCATTTACAGTTGCTTTAGAAGGTAATATGTTAATACTATCACACACTTGGATCCAGCACTTAAGCCCAGGTTTGTTAACTTTGAACATGGTCCCACCGCAGCCCATTCATAATCTGCTTCTCCCAGGCCCTCACCTGGGAATAATTTAACCTCAAAAATCTGCTTCTCAGCCACTTTTGTTCATTATTTCTGGTCCCATTCACTGCCTCTCAATGGCTCCAGCGGGGCTCATGAAAGCCACTTCTACTGTGTCCAAAGACAGACGTACTAAGCTGCTCCTTTCCACATCCCTCAGGTAGCCAAGATAATTCATCCATTTTGAGATTGCAGATACCTTGGGCTTTTCTACCTTCCCTAGACCTCAAGGTTCCAGTGTCCAGAAAAGAAATTCCCATTAAATTTGTAGTAAGAGCTGGTTCCACCCTAAGCATCTCCTGCCTGGCCCCATGTCTTTGTACTACAGAGTGATGTGACCTCTCACACATGTCTGCCTCCCGCAGACTTCTCAAACTGTATTTCCATGCCATCCCTCATATGAGCTGGCCCTCACCTCCCAGATGAGCCTGATAGACCCTTTGACCCAGCCAGCTATGGCTCTGCCCTGCTTTTGTTTTAGACCAATGTCCCTTAGGAAGTAGTACAGATAGCTTTTGTTCCCATGAACTACCTTCAACTTTCCCTTGTTATAGTTTAAATAGGAAAGGTCCCACAGACTCATGGTTAGAACACTTGGTCCCCAGCAGATGGTGCTATTTTGGGAGGTTCAGGAAGCATTAAGAGGTGGGAGGGACCTGGCTGCAAGAAGTAGATCTCTGAGGGTGGGTCCATGGAGCTGCTTTATCTCCAGCTCCTTCCTGTCTCTCTTTGCTCTTTGTCTACCGTGGGATGAGAATCTCCTCTTCCACACACTCCTGCCACCATGATATTCTGCCCAAGACTGTTAGAATGGAAATGACCACGAGAGACCACTCTGAAAGGAAAGGTTTTAATAGGAGGAAAAGCGAGCCGGGCTATTTTCACCAAAGGTGGCGAAAAAGCGCAAGGCAGGTTTAGATCAGGGCTTTTAAGGGGAAAATGTTCAGGTTGGGGCCCAGGTGGTCACATGAGGTTGGGTGGAGGGCTCAGGGGGTCACATGCTCTCAGGATCAGGAGGGATCAGAAGGACAGTCTCTAGGGCCAGGTGTGGCTCTTGTTTAGAGAGGAAGTCTTTATCAGTCTTTATCTTTGACTCTTGTTGATACTGAGGCTGGTTTGGGAAGAGGATCAGGATGTAGCCTGAATTCTGACCTTACAAAGACCATGGGGCCGAGTTAGCATGGGCTGACCCCTCTGAAATCAAGTCAAAGTATATCTTTCCTCCTCCGTGTTGGTTATATGAGCCATTCTGTCAGAGCTGAGAAAAGCAACTCCTACTCTCTGGCACATGTTGCCTCCTAGCATGATTCCCAGGCAGGATGCACCCACCTTCTGTGGTCAGGGAGGTGGAAGAGGGAGAGAATGGGCTTGGTGAGGAATGGCAGTGTAGCCCAGGGAGGTGGAGGTGCTAAGGTCCCAAGGGTTTTTCTGTTCAGAGAAATCTGAGATCCAGGGGTAAGTCAAAGAAAAAACCTCTCACTGAGAACCAGGGTGGTCACAATACAGAAGAACGTGACTATGGGATGGAATTCCACTGGTCATAATACAAGCAGGAGAAGCAGAGCAGAACCACTGTGTGAAAAAAGCAGACAAGAGGCAGGCTGCAGAAACAAAGAGGCAGGCTGCAGGCCGCATCTCAGTTGAATCTTGAAAATGGCTGTACTCACCTAAGCTGGTGTGTTCCCATCTCTAAAACAGAGTTGTGGAGGTTCAGAGAATATCTTTCTTGAGGCATCGTCAGCAGGATAAGGAATGGGAGAATGCTAAATGCCATGCTCACGTCTTCAGCATAAGGATGGGGCTACAGAAAATCGATTCAGGAACAAGGAAATGCTG
Organism: Zapus hudsonius; assembly: GCA_004024765.1. Classification (NCBI taxonomy): domain Eukaryota; kingdom Metazoa; phylum Chordata; class Mammalia; order Rodentia; family Dipodidae; genus Zapus; species Zapus hudsonius. The sequence goes on from PVHP010055751.1 coordinate 2,195, forward strand.
TCGGCAGACAGATTTCAGCCCTGGAGAAGGGAGACCTTTTCAACTCCTGCTGCTACCAGACCATGAGATGGACTGGTCAGTCCTATGTCACTGACCAGAATCAAAGAAGTGCAAAGAAATGCACGTGCCAGGGAAGCGCTGCAGGAATTCCTGCATTGCATAGGAAATTAGTGTAGGTGCATCCTGAGATTTCTCCCTGCTTGGAACTCACGTGAGTCTTGATTTTGCCCCTGCTCGGTAAAGACAAGAGCCCAAACCCACCCAGAGTGAGCAACTGCCTTTTTTTTTTTGAACCTTGACTACCTATGGAATAAAATGCCCCTGACCATGGCGTCCCATTGTCCAGTTCTATGTCTAGCCCTTGCTGGTATACAATTTAATCCGCTGGCTCTTTTTTGTAAGGGAATGAGAAGGCAGGCAGATCACATTCAGTTTATTTTGCCAGGCTCTGTAAGTGGAAAGCCTTGATATAAGCAAGCCCCATGGGCCGCTGGAAGAGCCTGTGCCCTTAAATAGTAATGAGATCTATCGCTGTCCTTAACAAATGCATCTTCCCTGAGTGCTAAGTAAACTGTCTCCATTTGCACTGTCAATATCAGCGCAGGCCTTCCCTGCCTCTCAAGCAGTCCAAACAGATTGCAATTGGCCGACAGTCCCTGGTCTTATGCTCAGTAAGAGCTGTCAATGGGCATGTCAATAAGATCCTGGGCTATTGATCAGCTTAGGCATTTAGGGGTCACGGGTCGATGAGAACTCATGCCAAGGGATGTAGAAAATGATAGCTTTCAGATAAAGGCAGCAACGTGAGGTTCCCAGAGGAGAAATAATATAGCTCAATTTCCCCTGTCCTGCTGCTTGTCAATTTCTCTTGGTTTTCCTGAGGTTAGGGGGAGAAGCAGGCAGGAAGAGACAGGGAGGTGAGAGATGGGGGACCCAGGCAAGTTACTCAAGTGTCTGACTGAAAACATTTCAGGGAATGAAACATCAACACATGCAATAGCACTAAACAGCATTCTTCAAACCACTGTCTATTTCTAAAACCAAAGAGCAAGACCCAAAGAAGTAGTGTTTCTCAGAGGTGTGCTCAGAGGAGGAAGATAATGATGCAGTAGTGGGTTTTGATGGAGTCTGAAAATCAGTTGAGTTATTGTTTGCTGGTACCAACTATTAGGTGCTCAGCTAGAATGGTCCCATGCTTCACCACCCTGAGGTGATCTGGGGGGGGGGATGGGCAGGTACCTTTTGACAGAGTGTGACTTGCAAGTGTTCCTTCCTGAAACCAAACAGGTGGAATGTACTGAGTTCTGTTCCTCAAACATCACACTGTAGCTGCTGTAACCACATGTGACTGGATGTGGAGAGAAAGCCTTTGAAGAGGTGATTATGTTAAAATATGGCCAAGAGAGCTGGACCAGATTCATTCTGACTGATGTCCTTAAACAAAGAGGAAATTTGACACATAAGGAGACAGCAGGGAGGCATGTGTACAGAGAAAGGACCAAGGGAGGACACAGCCCATTCATGGCCTCAGGAGAATCCAGTCTGCTGACACCTCGACCTTGGCAATGGAGTCTCAAGTACTGTGAGACTGTTGTGTAAGTACCTCTGTCGTATGTGTTACACAGCCCTGGCTAGTTAATACAATGAGTTGAAACTATATATGGATGGGAGCAAGAAGGGATGACAATTATTTTGTCCATTCTATGCCCCAGAATTTTGACTATATTCACATTTTTAAAGAGATTGTTCACTTTATCCATTTTAACTGTGACCCGAATAAGTACAAATTAAACGACTCAATTTTCAGGTAATTGATTCAATTGAAATGTCCAGTGTTCATGATTTTAAACTGTTCTATGGTTTTCCTCCTAGTGCTAAATTTGACAATTATATGTAGTCACAGAATAATCTTCTTTTAAGTAAATAAATAGTAAAATGGCAAAAAAATTTAATGTCAATGACTAAAAGTCTGTCCTAAAGTCTTCCCACTTCTTCCGTGGAAAGTAGCCACATGCTGGTTCCTGTCCAGGTCCACCCTTCTCTTCCCAGAAGGGGCTCTTCTGTGACCACGGATATTACTTCTTTAGGAATTGTCTCATTCTGTTAATTCACAGTCACAGCTCAGCTTGCCCCTGAGACAATGAAGTTTATCTCAAGTCCTGTCAGTCAGACCTTGTACTTTAATTAAACCTTGAAAGTTGCTGAAAGCGATAATTCAGCATCTATGTCTAAAACTTCCGGTGATATTGCAGGGAGATGGGAGGAAGATGCGTGTCAATGAGGCAGAGTGGTGTCGCATACGTCATCCCGTGACTGTGTTCCTCACCGTGTCATAGTTCACTTCTTCGTCATTTCCAAAGGTGTTCATTGCCAGATGACCGATCTGATGATGGTGGCTGAGGAAGGATGGCTGGCTGGAGATATACATTTCATTCTGCTCTATTCTGATGACACTAAAATGGCAACCAAAAGTAGAAAAAGAAAACCCCCAATATTTAGCAAATCCACAAAGAGAACTGAAGAAAAGTTGCACTGACAAGAAATAACAAATTTTGGAAGCAGGAAAGCAATCAGATAAGTGACAAATAGCAAATGACCTGGCAAAAAGAGAAAGCCCAACTCTATACCAGCAGGAAAGGGAACCCTCAGAACAGGACACTTCACAATGTAACCCGAAAGACTTAGGATTTTAAAACTCCAAATACCTCTGAAGCAAGAGTGCAGGACAGAGATCAACATAACGGAAGTAGTCAGGGTCACAGATGACCTCTTCTAGCAGACTGCCAGCTTTGAGACCAGAACAGCAGCTCACCAGGAATCTGGTCAGAACTGCAAATCCTTAGTCCTCACTAGAGGCCAGCAGGATCAGAAACTTAAAGATAAGAGTCAGCAACTGGATGTCAACAAGCCTTCTAGATGATTCCATTGCAGGCCAATATCTGAGACCTTCTGTATTATGGAGCGATCTGACCACACAGGGTCTCACCCCAAGGAAAACAGCAGTCACTGAAAACACAGGGAGCTGACCACAGGGAGAGGCATCTAGGTGGCACTGGTGAGGAGTATGACGCATACCAGTTCCCAGACTTGGCAGCTTCATTTCTGTTTTTATGGTTTTGTCTAACTTGGTCTTGAGATCTCTATAGAGAGGCCTGACCAGGGGAAAAGTTTTGTGTGTGTGTGTGTGTGTGTGTGTGTGTGTGTGTGTGTGTGTGTGTGTGTGTGTGTGTACACACTGTGGAAGTAAAATCAAAACAGAAGAAATGCATTACAGGTTCCAGATACCCAAGGAAAACCTATAATAAGTTAACTCTGGAGGGAGCAGAGAGCTCAACCAGTAGGCAAGTGAATGCACCTGTGGGATTATGTTTTTATTAAGGCCATGGCTTTGTCCTTCAGGCTTTACTAAGAAGGTTGTGGATTAGCAAGTTTACAGGAAGCATGTGTAAAAGAAGAAACTTACTTACATGACTCTGGTGATGACCACTGGATTTTATTATGGTTAGCAGCCATTAAACTGTATCCAGTTGAAGAACAATGGGTTAAACACAAACACGACCACACAGGAAAGGTGTCAGGTTAATACTGCTTGTCAACTTGACGGAATCTAGGATCAACCAGGAGAAAAACTTCTTGGCTTGTCTATGAGGGAGTTTCTAAATTGGATTGATTGAGGTGGGAGGATCCACCCTAACTCTGGGTGGCCTGATGCCCTGAATGAACGAAGAGGAGAAAGTGAGCTGCCCACCAGTATCTATCACTCTCTGCTTCCTGACTGTGAGGCAAGGTGACCAGTTGCCTCACTCTCCTGCCACCATGATTTCCCTGCCATGAGCCAAAATAAACCTCCACTGTGACCTTTTCAAATCATGAACCAAAACAAACTCTTCCTTCTTTAAGTTGAATAGTAGTCAGTTATTTTGTCACAACAACAAAAAGCAACAGATAGAGAACAGAAGTTCTAATTAAGTCAGAGATGTGTACAGGGTGGGACTGGATTTCAATCACTTATGCCTTCCTAAAAGTGTATGCCGAAGCTGCAAAGGATCCAGACTGCCAAACCCTCGACAAGATACTTTCAGAATTTCCCCTAAAAAAAAAAACAGGCCTAGGAGAAAGTATATGCAGTTTGTGATAATTAAGGGTGGAGGGGTTGTCTCCAAATGGAATGGTCAGTTCCTGGAACCTACTGTCCTCCAGAAAAAAAGCCACCAGCTAAAAATGCCTCATCCAGATAGATGGAGCTTCGGGGCAGCCTCGCTTCAGTTATGAACTGTCAGTCTGTGATTACCAGACATGTGGGAAAGTCCTCCAGTGCAGAAGAACAAGACCAAAATAAAGATAACCTTCCCAAGGAATTAGGAATCTATAATAAATGAAGTCATGAAGTCAATATGGAGCAAACTTTCAAAGAAAACTAATACTATGATGCATTGTTTCACAAGGGCAAGGGAAGCTATTACATTTATATCTTTAAATTATGAAAAATCGGGATTGAGGTTTCCAATTTGTCAATCACCAAGGCAGCAAAGCAGCTCAGAGTGTTGCTCCTCTCCCTGGAGGCGTGAGAATCCCGGTGGCTCTCACCTTTACACTCACACTGGAAATTCATTCAAGGCTTGTGAAGCAATGATTGCTGGGTGTCTCCCAGGACGTCTGTCCACACAGTAATGTCAGGACACTGCTGGGATGAAAGTCTCCAAGTAGGTGTGGATTAAGCAGCTTGCCTTGGACATTGCTATGGTGTGGCAGTGAATGCGTTGAGGGCTTCATGCTCGGCTGGTGGAGCTATGGAGGGTGTGCTCTTTAAGGGGGTCAGGACCACAGCTCTTGCCTCGCTTCTGCTTTATTTCCTGCATTCCCTGAAGTGAGGAGCTTTATTCTCCCTCTGCCTTGATGTTCTACCTCACCTCCAAAAGACCAAAGTGATGGGGCCACTGTGATCATGGACTGCGAAACCATGAACCAGAGAAAATCTTTCTCCATTTCAGTTGATGACCTCAGGTGTTTTGCTACATGGATAGAAAGAAGACTAAGGTGGGTATTTTCTCTTTGCTCGGAAATTCTTTGTTCTAAGAATTTAAAGACAAATCCCTGATCAGAGAAGACAAGTGGCAAGAATGGAACCACTGGAGTGATCCAGTATATTCCTGTGGTGTTTGAATTCTCCACCACTACCTTCTCCTTCAGCTCAGAAAGACACGGGCTGGAGCCTCCCCCAAAGAAGTGAAAATATCCATAAAAGGACTTGAACTGATAGACCCAAAATAACTCACAGGCCAGACTCCTGAGGAGTGCAGCCACCTAAAACGAAGCAAGCAGAATCTATCATATAAAGTAAAACAATTATCCTAGAATATCAAATAGGATTGATAAATAGACTTAAGGATACAAGGAAAAGAATAAGTATTGTGAAACAAGACAAAAAAAAAACCTAGTGGGAATATATAGTAAAAAATTTAAAAAAATCAAACACACACAAGGAAAACTTCTAAAAAAATGAATTAAGGAGATGTGAGGCTTACAAGAAAAGCTTTTTCCAAAACGAACAAGAGGTGGAAAACTTTATTTTCAAAGCCAAGAAACATGTCTAGAAGAAGTGATCAGTAATGATAAACAGGAATGAGAGAGTGCAACACAGGAAGAAGACTGAAGGGGTAATGGAAACATGAACCAAATTTACAATGATGGGGGGGTCCTATGTGGTTTCCACTGTGGAGCAGTGTGAGCCCCTGGCTGGGGATGGGGAGATGGAATCCAGAAGAACTGCCGAGGAAAACAATTTGGCACTAACACATGCCGAAGCAGAGTTGAGGGCACAGAATATACATCCTATCAATCCCCTCCCCAGGTTTCTACCTTAGAAAGTGTCAATCACGTGTGCCAGGAGATATGTGAACCAATGCTTATGGCATTCTTATCCTTCATAATAAAAAGCTGAGGAAAACCCGAATGTCTGTCAGCAAATTGTGATATATTCATATAATTGAATAGATAGCAATAAAAAGAAATGAATTGTAAATTTGATTATTAACATGTATAAATCTCAGAAGCATATTACTTTAAGCTTGTATTTTAAAGAAATTAATGCCATATTAGTCCATTTATATCAAGGTCAAAGCAAGCAAAATGAATGAATTTATTGGTAAGGAATACATATTAGATGGTATGAAAAGCTACAAAAAAATCATTCAAAAAATTAAGAATTGTGCTCATTTATAGGAAGAGGGAGACGATGTGAAAGGGACAGTCACTCAGGGTCTTGCAAGTAGCTGTTGATATTCGATTTCCTGATCCAGGGAGTCTGGGTGAGGTTTTTTTATTGCATTCAAGTGATACATATATGTTTTCATAAGTCTATACATAAGTATTCTATATTGTAGAATAATACAATAAAGATAAATTCTGGAATTAAATATGAATGGTGTCAGATGGAATGCAACAAAAAGGATAAGGAAATACAGCAGAGAAATAGAAAATTTGAAGCAAAATATGATTAATCTTAATATAATAGTCATCACTGTAAATGGGTTAGATTCATCAATCAAAGGATAAAAATGTTCAGGTTGGATTTGAAAACTGATCAAATAATGTAATGTCTATAAGAAACATGCATAGAACAAAAAGAATAGAAAGGAGCTGGGCGTGGAGGCAGATGCCTTTAATCCCAGCACTCCGAATGTCACCAAGCTGGCCTTGAACTCAAAACCCTTCTGACTGTGCTTCACAAGTGCTGGGTTATAAGCAAGCATGTGCCACCATGCCAGCTATGATCACTTGTTATTGATATCAAATGTCATTGCATTATAAGAACTTAGTTGGCATAATATGCATTGTCGTAGTCAGCCACACACTGCTGGGATGAATCTTCAAACCAGGCACAATTTGGGGGAGGAAAGTATTTATTGAAACTACAGATTGAAGGGAAGTTCCATAACAGTGAAAGAGAGAGAAACCCATTGTCGTAGTCAGCCACACGCCGCTGGGATGAATCTTCAAACCAGGCACGATTTGGGGAGGAAAATTTATTGAACAGATCTAGGGGAAGTTAAGGAAAAAAGCTGGCCCCTTTTCACAGAAGCAAGCAGAGACAGAGACAGAAGCCCAGCACCAGCACCAAGCAAGCACACTGTAACACACTGTGATTCACAAAATGCAGAACTCCAGGTCAGGGTTCTGCTCTTCTTTTGCATATCTATCCTTAGTATTTTACATCCAAATTAGAAAGGGTCAGTCCCCAGGAGGCTAGGCCAAAGTGGTACTTCCTCTAGCCAGAAGCCTGGAGACAATTAATAATTTTAATAAATCCTTAATTCTTTTGGGGGACATTATTCAAACTACCACACCCATCAACTACATCACACACAGAGAACAGAGAACAGACAGGAGGGCAAGGAGAGAATTCTTTCACCTTTATATAGGTTTAAGGTGGGGTTTTGTAAATTCTATCCCAGACTTAATGGCTTTCTGAGTTCCTGGAATTTCCTTCCTGCCCTGCCCACACAGGAAAGGATGTTTACTTCCAGCTCCTTTGAGCTTCCTTACATCCTGCCCCCTACTGAGAGGCTAACCTCCTGTGAACATCCTCTGAGACCCACCCAGGATTACTTGAAAGGTCAAGTTGACATCAAAACTCAACCATCACATGCATTAAAATATTTTTATTGCTGGAGACCAAGGTGGGTGGATTGCCATGAGTTTGAGCCCACTCTTAGACTACATAGTGAATTCCAGGTTAGCCTGGGCTAGAGTGAGACCCTACCTTAACCCTCTCCCCCCAAAAAAGATTTATTTGCTAATTTATTTGCAAGAAGAGAGAGAGAGAAAGAGAATAAGAAAAAGAGACAGAAGAGAGAAC
>PVHP010055752.1:0-10064 GCA_004024765.1 Zapus hudsonius
TAAAAGAGAAAGAGGAAGGGAGGGAAGGGAAGAGAAGGGGAAGGGAAGGACAAGAATTAAATATTTTGTAAGAGCTGAATTTTTGAGATGAGACATAAATTTGAAAATCATGAAACTTCATTGCTAAAACAGCTTAACCGTTAACTGGCCAAGAATTCATATAACTTCAAAAACATGCAAAGCAGAAGATGTACTCTTACTTTATAAAACTGGCAATTACTATCGAATCTCTCAATGACCCCCACACCTGTCATATTTCTCAGAAAGAACCAGTGCTTTCGCCAAGTACAAAGTAAACCCTTAGCTGGGCATGGTGGCGCATGCCTTTAATCCCAGCACTCTGGGAGGCAGAGGTAGGAGGATCACTATGAGTTCAAGGCCACCCTGAGACTACAGAGTGAATTCCAGGTCAGCCTGGGCTAGAGTGAGACCCTATCTCGAAAAAAACAAAACAAAACAAAGTAAATCCTTAACAAACACAGACAGGGATGGTACCTCTAAAAATGGAGCCCCTGCAGAAGCCGCAGTGATAACCACCAAAGGTGAGTGTGAGCAAGTCTGAGCCATCCACACAGCTGGTATACATCAAACTGGGGATATTGAGGGCTCTTTTTTTCTTTTTGTAATTATCACCCTGGAATTCCTATCTTACAATTTAAATATCAAAATAGTCAAGAAATTAGTAAACATAATAACTAAATTTCTAAGAATCTTGGTAGAATGTAATATAAAATTTATTTCTCTCAACAACTGTATTTATAGTAGAGAAGGACTTATTTGCCTTAAGAATTATTTATTAATGAGGTTAAAAAGTTGACTCCACAGTCTTCTAACTGGGCATAGTGTCAAACAACTGCAAGCCCGGCACTTGGGGGGCAGAGGAATGAAAGTTTGAGGGCAGCCTGGGCTCCACAAGCCCTGCCTCACAACAAATGAAAGAAAAATGCCTACTGATGTTTTATGTAGATTTGTGCAATCTTAAGAGAAAGCCCAGAGTACAAAGACTTCAGGAAAATTTCTAAGTCAAGCAGTTGTTACGTCTTCAAAATGGAAAAGAAGTGCTCTGTTACCAATGCAAATTCACAAAGCTAAGCAGCCTTTCTTCAGCAATGATACTCAGACCAACTATTACTAAATTCCTAAGTTCCTCAAAAAAGGAATTCTGATTAAGCTTCTATCCAGACCCTAGGATCTAATATAGTTAAATCCATTTAAAAAAAATTAATCTGTGAGAAAGCAGGTGATACAAATAGGCAGGTGAGTTAGCTATTAAAGAACCAGAGAAATTCTTCAGGAGACAGAGAAGGAAGCCCAACCACCCTCACAATCTAAGGATGCATTTCCCAGCTCAACACTACTAAGGGACTGGACCAAGAAATTTCTTTATTGAGGGTAGTGGGTTGTTCTATGCATGGTAAGACGTTTATTTAGCAGCTTCCCTGGACTCAACTCATTTAATACCATTAACCTCAATACCCCTCAAACCCTTTCCTAGCCCTGATGATCAAGTAAGAAAAGTATCCAGACATTTTCAAAAATTCCCCAGGAGGAAAAATCACACCTCATGATGCCTAATGGAGAATCAGTGCCTTACATAAAACTTACAGAAGACAGCTGAACTGAAATTTCAACTCTTTAGAAGTTCATCAGAAGATGCAAGGGAAGACCCAACCAACCAGATCAATGCTGAATCAATGGTGGCCATCAGAAAGCCAGAACTCCCTCTATCGATATCTATCTCCCTGAGGGATGGTTTTGTGATCTTTTAGCACCTTATCTTAAAAATGATGGTCCTATGTTTTCTTATAATAAATGTCTGTCTGATGGATGAGCAGACATTGATTGGCACCCTAAGAACAGGGAATAAATGTGTAAAAGAGATGCTCTTTTAAGGAACGGGGCTTAGACAAACCCTGGGACAGTCAGGAGTAAGTACAGGCAAATAGCAGCCTAAACTAGAAAAACACACTTGACTGAAAAAGGTCGTCCACAACGTCTCATTTCCTTTATGACTAACTCTTACTTCACAACAATCACAAAAAATCACTTAGGAATCCTTACTCTCATAAGACATTCCCAGTGAAGACTGCAGTGCTAACAGCCAAGACATTCTGTTTTTTAAAGGATAGCTCTTAAATGGATTGCAATTGTGAACAAAAAATAATTACCAAGATACTAATTACCAAGAAGGACATTAGAGGGAAGGAAAAAAAAAAAAAAAAAACCAGCCCAGCAGTGTTCTTCCACAAGGTAAGGAGGGCTTGTTTGACCCACCAAAGCTAATATGTCTACATGGATACAGGGGGTCTAAAGCCAGGATGCCCTCACAGTGTGAATCCAACTGTACCAGTCACCTTTGGAAATGTGCCCATAATCCTATTGTGATCTGATCTTTTTAAAATGAACAAAAGGCTCTTTTACTCGCATTTAAACAATGCTGCTAAAGTAAAATTTTCCAAGGAGATTGATAAAAAAAAACTGAAAAATCAGAGCTTAGAGTGAAAAGATACCTTTGGCCACAAGTACCCAGTATCTACCACATGTTAAAATCTAGAACTTACCCCAATGGCAGAAATCAGAAGAGACCACAAAGAGATTACTAGGATCCGCTAGGTATTTACTGAAGAGTTTTCCGAATTCCTGTTCTTTTGACTCACTCAGAGCTCCAACCAGTACAGGAATAATGGTAAACTCATCCTTATGGCTAAAAGAAAACAGAAAAAAATATTAAAAAGTCATTTAAGATGTTTAAGAATAAAGATATTTTTCTAAACATGCTGGTGATCATGATAACAGTCTTAATATTATTGTTGAATTCTTTTTTGTTGTTGTTGAATTCTTAAAATCCGTAAATTAAACGTTGAAAGAGACTTAAAGACATTAAAAAGTACAGAATATTTTTAAATTATCTATTTCAATTATGAAATTTAGACTTTAAATAAATGAAACTATTTTATACCAGGTACAATATCCTCAAAAATAAAAATGAGTCCATCAGTCCATCACCAACCACCACCATCACGGTTATAATCACCTACACAATCCTGTGATTTTCAAAGAGCATTAAACTCTTCCTCATCTATTTTAATTCTACTGAGCTATATATATATATATATATATATATATATATATATATATATATATATATATATATATATATATATATATATACCACCATTTCTGGCACATTTTCTCTTAAGTCTGCAAAGTGAGATCCACAAAACCTAATCCTGGCTCCCACCAACTACACTCTTCCACTTCTCCTAGTGCTCAGATCCAAGTCAGCCTCAAGACACAACTCAAACCAGCAACCAGGGAATCAAAGAAGGAGTCACTTCTAGCACCAAGAAAAGACCACACTTGCCCAGTGTTTATGGCATAGCCACAGTCCCGTTTTACTAAACACACTGCAACATTAGGGGAAGAAACGAAACAAACTAATAAGTACCTTGAAGTACTATATATACATATACATATATATATGTGTGTATGCAAAACACTTAATTTTTCCATTATAATGAGATTTTGATTCCATGTACTCTACTGTTTGCAGCTCAATGTTCCTAGATTTGTAATTTGAGAAGCGTGAATTATGTTTGTCTAACTTATTCTAAACAGGACTACTAAAAATCACCACTATCACTGTTTTGTAATATGAGGATCTAATACATAACTGATTTAGAACAAACCATTGATAAAGGGATTCTTCGTAAATGCTAAATTTAAATAGAATAGCCCCAACATAAATGATGGCCTAAGCGAAGTACAGCTAATTCAGGGCGCCAATGCACCTCCCCACAGAGGCCCCTAACCCTTGTCAGCTGTGCCGTGAACAGATCACACAGGTCTCCAGTTCCTCTGCAATGCAGTGGCTTCTTAGGCAGGATCTGAATCGTTGGAATAAGGGAGAAACGGAAGCTGGCAGAGGAAGCTGCCACAGGACCTCATCCTGTGACTCTCACTAGTTTGCTAGAAAACTATCCAGAACAAATAGGAGCTCTTCATTTAGTAAAGGTGGTTATTAATTGAAATATTTTTAAGTATTTTATTTATTCATTTTCAAGCAGAGATACAGAGAGAGAGAGAGAGAGAGAGAGAGAGCATCAGGGCCACCACCTTGTGGGTCTGGCTTATGTGGGTCCTAGAGAATTGAACCCGGGGCCTTAGGCACTGGAGGCAAGTGCCTTAACCGCTGAGCCATCTTTCCAGCCCTTAATTGAAATAATTTTAACTCACAAAAATTTCCATTAATTATTCTAACCTCAAAAACTATCAGCATAAGCCGGGCGTGGTGGCACAAGACCCAGCACCTAGGAGGCAGAGGTAGTTGGATCTTTGAGTCTGAGGCCAACCTGGGACTACAAAGTGTGTTCCAGGGCAGCCTGGGCAAGAGTGAGAAGATCATCAAAGAGCTTGCAAGCTAACCGTGAAATAGTAGGGAAGCAGTTATATAAACTATAAAGAATAAGGAGAAGACAAAAGAAATGGTTAAATGTGTATGAGTAAGTTCCTAACCTGAGACTTTATGCCCTTATATATTAAAGGATCATACCTACAAAGCCTGTTTCTTTTTTTTTTTATTTATTCATTTTCAAGCACAGAGATAGAGAGAGAGAGAGTCAGAGAGAGAGAGTGCACACCAGGACCACCACCTTGTGGGTCTGGCTTATGTGGGTCCTGGGGAATTGAACCCAGGGCCTTGGGCACTGGAGGCAAGTGCCTTAACCGCTGAGCCATCTCTCTAGCCCCAAAGCCTATTTCTTTAAAATGTCATAAAGTGAAGATTATTAAAAGGTACTCGATCAGCAACAGATTATTTGCTGTAAAGAAACAACAAATCTGCTGGTCCGTGGATTACTTCGGAGGTCACTGTACACTAGCACTCCGGTTCATCCACAGAGCTGGGTGGACAGCAGCTCAGGACAGCTGTAGGCCAATGGGCATAGCCACCCTGGAGAACACGGCAGTGGACAGTTCTCATTTATTGTACAGATAAAAGTTGTTTATATAGAGGAAAAGGCAGAGGTAGGGGCATAGGCAGCAAGGAGACTGGTAGGGACAGGATAGTCTGTGGACTACTCATGAGTTGATTGGTAGGGGCCAGTACCCTTTGGATACCAAATTTGCATAGATAAATTGAAGGGGCTACGTGACTCTCGACATATAGAATGGTGATGTCAGCAGAGGAAATGTAACCTTACTGTTTAGGTTTGTTATTACAGCTGAACTGAGTTTAGGCCTTGAACTGCCTGCTTATCTCAGGACACAGCTGTGGCCTGCCTGGGGGCTGGAGAGTTCAGGATTTTCCTGAGATAATTGGGGGTCCCAGGCTCGCCTCAACTTCCTTAACAGAAGGAGACAGTCCAGACGCCTGCCGGTCTCAGCAAAACCCTATCCTCCATGCCTCTTAGCAGAGTTACCACACAAATCAAAAAATAGATAAATAAAATTATTTCAAATTGTTGATACCAACAATGAACAAAAAAAAAAAAAAAGAAACAACAAATCTACTCTCCATAAGACCCACCGAATGTCAGCTAGCCTCAGTGTGAGCTTAGAAACCCACCTCTGTGGTAGTCACAGTCGCCCCTGCGGAAGCCAAGGGCCAAACAAGTCAAGGCTTATCTCCCCACCTGCCTCTTGTCCAAGTCCACAGACAAAGCCTGAAGTAGACAAAAGAGGATTTGGCTTTGAAGTGTAACATTTCTAGGTGCCAGCATCCAAGTTCTTAAGTTAGATTTTTTCCAGTAAATTATAAATTTCGGCTACAGTAAACAATTATAGGGCTGGAGAGATGGCTCAGCAGTTAAGGCACTTGCCTCCAGTGCCTAAGTCCCTGGGTTCAATTCCCCAGGACCCACATAAGCCAGATGTACAAGTTGGTGGCCCTGGCATGTGCTCTCTCTCTCTCTCTCTCTCTCTCTCTCTCTCTCTCTCTCTCTCTCTCTCTCTCTCTCCCCCTCTCTCTCTCTTCTGTTTAAAAATGGATAAATAAAAATATTTTTTAAAAATTTAAAAAAAAAACAATTATAAAAGTGTTTGAGGGTCAGGCATGGTGGCGCACACCTTTGATCCCAGCACTCCAGAGGCATAGGTGGAAGAATTGCTGAGTTCCAGGTCAGCCTGGGATTTCAGAGTTAAGACCCTACCTCAAAACAAACAAGCAAACAAAAAAGTGTCTAACTGGGCACAGCAGTGCACACCTTTGATCCCAGCACTCTGGAGGCAGAGGTAGGAGGATTGTTGTGAGTTCCAGGCAAGCTTGAGACTATATAGTGAGTTCCAGGTCAGCCTAGGCTAGAGTGAGACCGTACCTCATTAAAAAAAAAAGTATATCAAAAAAAGGTATCTGATAAAACCTTCAAAACAATCGTTTTTGTACTTAACAGTGCATCAATCAAAGATGGTGGAAGGCAGCAAAGATTTTATCATGACAACACTTTTTTTTAACAAAAGGGGATTTCGTGGAAGAGGAGGCAGAAAGTTTGTAAGAGTCATGGAGGGGGAGAATATCCAGAGACACTGCCCCCTCAACAACACACACACACACACACACACACACACACAAAAAAAAAAAAAAAAAAAAAAAAAAAAAAAAAAAAAAAAAAAAAAAAAAAAAAAAAAGCCAGCTACTGCTTGTACAATTGCTAACCCCCCATCCCATGGACCCTTCTAGCTATCCCACTGAGGAGGGCCCTCAGCAGGTTGGGGGTAGGGAGAAGGGAAATGGGGGTACCACCGCAGCACTTGTTCATACAATGTTTTTAATTATTAACAATAAAAACTTTTTTAAATTTATTTTTATGTATTTGCAAGCAGAGAGAGAAGGGGCACACCATGGCCTCCAGCCACTGTGAAGTAACTCCAGATGCTCGCGCCACTTTGTGCATTTGGCTCTACGTGGGCTTTGCAGGCAAGTGCCTTAACCACTGAGCCATCTCTCCAGCCCTGACAACACGTGTTTAAGATTGGTACATTCCTGGCATCTCAGTCTCCATTCCTTTCCCCAGCTACAAGGGCATGACAGACCAGGCAAAGTGACAGCAACATTGCCAAGGGGGGGGGGGGGACTCTGATTTGGAGCTCTGAGCTGCAGAGCCCAGCCCCACGCACAACACAAGCCTGCAGGCCTGGAGCTTCTCTTGCACTGGGATCGGCAATGAGTCCACAAACCAGAGGGTTACCTATACATGTAATGGAGTCCTGGAAGAGAGAGAGCTGCAGAGAGACTTCATAAATTCTCCCCTAAATACAAAGAAAGAGACCATTGCTTTCTCTCCATGACCCTGGATGACGCAAAATATCTCAGTCACTAAAAATTTCCAGTTAGCTGAGAGGCCAAGTATATGCAGGGGAGAAATTGGAAACCTAAGAGTGACTAAGCTTGCCACACATCCTGAGCTGACAGAAAATCTACATGCAGACCTAGAGGTAATTTAGGATTAAAGTACTTGCCTAACACCAAAAAGAATCATTCTCATTTGCAGACACACAGGAAGACATGAGACAGCACCAGACTCAGCTCTGATAGGATCCTCAAAACACACACAAACCCATCCATTTCTGAATAGGATCCTCGAAACACACACAAATCCGTCAGCTTGAAGATTGAAAGTCTTACTGACTTAAAGGGTTCAGGTACAACTTAGGACCAACCATGTATGAAATACTGAATTGAAATCACTGAAGATTCTTGGAAGCCAAACGAAAACACAAAAACCAGAATTTTTAAAGTCTGAGCAATCAGATCTGTAATAGCATAGGACAAAAAGACAGATTCTTAAGTTTCTGAATTGCACAGAGAGTCTAATCAAAAACACCCTGCAGGGGAAGAAATAAATAAAATGAGAAAGTAGTTACTATAACAGACTATGCAAAATATGCAACTCAGAAAATTTTAACCCATGTAAAGAAACAGCAAACTGTGACCCTAATTAAAATTAAATTAATTTTAAAAAGCCGAGCGTGGTGGTGCATGCCTTTAATTCCAGCACTTGGGAGGCAGAGAGAGGTAGGGGGATTGCTGTAAGTCTGAGGCCAGCCTGAGACTACATAGTGAATTCTAGGTCAGCCTGGGCTAGAGTGAGACCCTACCTCAAAAAAAAAAAATGTAGCTAGCTAGTATCTGAGTAAGACTAGATCTTGGACTTAGCAAAAAAAAAAAAAAGGCTTCAAAACAGTTATCATAAATATGTTCAAAGACTTAATGACACTACCTAGGGTAGATGGCTGGGAAGATGGCTCAGTGGCTAAAGGTGCTTACTTACAAAGCCTGATTGTCAGGGTTTGATTCCCCAGTCCCCATGTAAAGCCAGATGCACAAAGTGGTGCATACATCTGGAGATCTAGAGTCCATTTGCTGTGGCAATAAGCCCTGGCATGCCTATATTCATTCATACATTCATTCCTTTAGCTTATTTATTTATTATCTGAGAGAGAGACAGAGAGAATGGGCACACCAGGGCCTCCAGCCACTGCAAACGAACTCCAGACATATGCGCCACCTTGTGCATCTGGCTTTATATGGGTACTTGGTAATTGAACTCCCAGCCCATTCATTCATTCTTTCATTCATTTACATTCTCTCTCTTGGCAAATATTTAAAATATATTAAAATACATAAACAAAACAAATATATATGACTAAATATAAGAGAAACATCAACAAAAAATGTAAACTATTCTAAGGGGACCTTTTAAAAGTTAAAAAGTACAATAACTGAAATAAAAAATGTTTAGGATGGACTAAAGAACAGATTTAGCATTCTACTAAGAATAAATGTTTGAAATTAAAGATGAAAAAGGTCAGATGGACGTGGTGGTGCACACCTTTATTCCCAACACTTGGGAGGCAGACATAAGAGGACTGCTGTGAGTTTGAAGCCACTACATAGTTAGACTCCATAGTGAATTCCAGATCAGCATGGGCTAGAGTGAGACCCTACCTCAAAAAAACAAAAATAAAATAAATAAAAAGATCCAGGGCTGGAGAGATGGATCAGCGGTTAAGGCACTTGCCTCCAGTGTCTAAGGTCCCAGGTTCAATTCCCCAGTATCCACAAGGTGGTGGCCCTGGTGCTTGCGCTCTCTCTCTCTCTCTCTCTCTCTCTCTCTCTCTCTCTCTCTCTCTCTCTCTCTCTCTCTCTCTGCTTGAAAATGAATAAATAAAATATTTTTTAAATACTCACATAAAAACAAATTATTTTAAAAAAAAAAAAAGATCCAGGCATGGTGTACATGCCAGCACTGAGGAGATGAAGGCAGAGGGTCCCCAGGCAAGACCGGCCTGGGCTACTCAGTGAGATCTTGTCTTAAAATTTAAAAAGAACTTCAGTAAGTTCAAGGCCAGCCTGCAACTACATAGTGAATTCCAGGTCAGCCTTGGCTAGAGTGAAACCCTACCTAATAAAAGCAAAAGAAAAAATTTTTTAAGATTTAAAAATTTTGCAATGAAAACAATAGAAAAAAAAAACCAGAAAAGTGCTAAATGTGCTGGAGATTTTTACACAATCATGTGTCCTAAGTAGGCAAAGAAAATATCTAGAATTTTTTAAAATCTCATGAAAAACATTACCCACTGAAATGCAATAAACTTAAAGTTGAACAAAACAAAAAGAGACCCTCCCCAGTCATCAAACTACTGTAACCAAGCACAAGGAAGTACTGAAAACAGTAAGACCACCATGACTCAGGGAACTATGTGGAAGAGGGGGCGGAAAGATTGTGAGAGCCATGGCGGGGGAGATTATCCAGAGGCATGGCCAGGAGAACCTGGCTGAATATTAGGCTATCCATGGTCCCCTGTCACAAGGACTGATCCAGACGACCCATGGAGGAGGTTTATCCAACGGAGTGGGGAGGGGAGGGAAGCGGGGAATTGGGGATAACAACTCATTGTTTGCCCACTAAATATTGTAACTCATTATGGACAATAAATTTAAAAAAAAGTAAACAGTAAGAAACAAAATGATTCATGCAGAGGACAGTCTTGCCAGCAAATGAGATGCATCTATTACACACACACACACACACACACACACACACACACACACACACACACACACA
>PVHP010055755.1:0-10045 GCA_004024765.1 Zapus hudsonius
GTTGCTTAGGCAGTCCTTAGTTTTGGTTGCTTAGGCAGTCCGTTGACACAACAAATTTCAGGAACAATATCATGTTCCAGGAAATTAATCTAAAAGTACATTTTGTGAGAACTTACTGTTTTACACAATGCCTGGGCGCAGTGAAGTTTGCTGAAGTGGAACGGTTAGGTATAGCAACCTGCTGTTTGGTCCCCAACATGTGTCCTTGTGGGGCTCTTTTCTTTGCAGGTGCTTTGGAGCACTTGTGTGAGTTGTGAAGAACACCTGCTTTAGCATACACATGTATTGCCTTACAGCTCTATCATAGATTCTTAGAGTGCCACAGCTACTTTCTGTTACAATGCTGCATCATAACTTGATCTTTAAAGAATAGTTTAGCAATTATTATAGATTCAGAAGTGCTTAGGTGCAGTGGATCTGGTATTGTCAAAGCCCATAAATCAGTCAAGTTGACAGGACGCTTTAACAGTGGCCTTTGGGGCACAGCTAAATTTTCACATATGCAGAAAACACATTCTTCACTTGGTGCTAGGTTGGTGTCTTTTCACATCAGTTTTAAAATTTTGTGACACAAACTATATGAAGACATATTCTTTAGAATCAGAAATATGTGGCATATAAATGATAAATGAACTGGTGTTGTGGCGTATGCCTGTAATCCCAGCACTAGGGGGTGTGGTGGAGCGCTCCTTTAATCCAGCACTAGGGGGTGTGGTGGAGCGCTCCTTTAATCCAGCACTAGGGGGTGTGGTGGAGCTCTCCTTTAATCCCAGCACTTGGGGGCATGGTGGTGCTCATCTTTAATCCCAGCTCTAGGGGGTGTGGTGGTGCTCACCTTTAATCCCAGCACTTGGGGGGCATGGTGGTGCTCGTCTTTAATCCCAGCACTAGGGTGTGTGGTGGAGCTCTCCTGTAATCCCAGCACTAGGGGGTTTGGTGGAGCTTTCCTTTAATCCCAGGACTAGAGAGTGTGGTGGAGCTCTCCTTTAATCCTAGCACTAGGGGGTGTGGTGGAGCTCTCCTTTAATCCCAGCACTAGGGGGTGTGGTGGAGCTCTCCTTTAATCCCAGGACTAGGGAGTGTGGTGGAGCTCTCCTTTAATCCCAGCACTAGGGGGTGTGGTGGAGCTCTCCTTTAATCCCAGCACTAGGGGGCATGGTGGAGCGCTCCTTTAATCCCAGCACTAGGGGGCATGGTGGAGCTCTCCTTTAATCCCAGCACTAGGGGGCATGGTGGAGCTCACCATTAATCCAGCACTAGGGGATGTGGTGGAGCTCTCCTTTAATCCCAGCACTAGGGGGTCACGGTGGAGCTCACCTTTAATCCCAGCACTCTGGAGGCAGAGGTAGGAGCATCACCATGAGCTCAAGGCCACTCTGAGACTTCATAGTGAATTTCAGGTCAGCCTGGGCTAGCGTGAGATTCTATCTCCAAACCCTCCTCCAAAAAAAAACCCAAAAGATAAATAAACCATATTTGTGACTGTGTTCGTATTGTGAGCTAGAGTTTTTTTGCAAATAAATGTCTACCTAGAGTTAAAATAATGTGACTTTGGCTGGAGAGATGGCTCAGTGGTTAAATGCTCTTGCTTACAAAGCCAGAAAGCCCAGGATCAATCCCCACTTTAAGCCAGTTTCCCAAAGTAGCACATGTGTCTGGAGTTTGTTTGCAGTGGCAGGAGGCCCTGGCACATCCATATTCACTTTATCTTTCTGTCTACCTCATTCTCTGTCTCTCTCTTAAATAAATAAAAATATATATATTTGAAAAAAATGATGTGGTGGCACACTCCTTCAGTCCCAGCACTGAGGAGGCAGAGGTAGGAGGATCTATGAGTTCAAGGCCAGCCTGAGACTACATAGTGAATTCCAGGTCAGCCTAGGCTAGAGTGAGACCCCAAAACAAAGAAACAAGAATTGTGTGTCTTATACTTTTACCTTATTGATGGCCATGTTTCATATAAATACAAGTCGTGGTTAAAATTTTGTTTTTATATACTTTAACATGTTATGGGAAGGGTCCAAGTTGTGAAGAACTATTTATATAGGCTGAGGATGTATCACAGGGGTGCTTAGTACAGGAGGCCCTCAGTTTATATCTTCCCTGGTTCCGGGGGGGAGGGGCTCTGCTCTGGTCAGTTCCAGAAAAACAGCTATTGAGATAAAAATATTCATTAGAAAATTCGAGTACTTCAGAGATGACTTTTTTCATGGCTTTTTGAGCTTTAAATATGTTAATACTCTACCATATTTATGTAAATAAAAGTTTTTGTGTTCTCATTTTAAGCTCTTGATTGTGCAAAAATTGAAATATACAAACTAGAGGAAACTGGATATAAAATCAATTGATGTCCAAATTAGTACTTCTTGGTTAATCTGGTTTCTTTTTTTTTATAGTCTATAATGAGTTACACTGTTTAGTGGGCCAACAATGAGTTGTTAGTTGTTATCCCCAATTCCTCATTGCCCCCCTTCCCCATCGCCAGTCAGCTGGATATCCTCCTCCATGGGCCTTCTGTATCAGTCTTTGTGGTAGGGGACCATAGATAGCCTAGTATTCAGCCAGGTTCTCCTGACCCAAGTGTGTTGTTACTGAGGGTTGCCATGCCTCTGATATTCTCCCCCACCACGGCTCTCACAATCTTTCCGCCCCCTCTTCTGCTCAGTTCCCTGAGTCGTGGTGGGTATTAAGGATGCTTTAATGTTGTGAGTTTAGGGGTTTTTGTGCCGAGAATCGTTGGTTTCTGTCTCACTGGCTTATCCTGAGATGATTGAAGGTCTGTGGCTGTGGGTCCCTTGTTCATCCTGTCCTTCTCTGCAGGGTTCCATATTGATCCTCCACGATATGACTGTGGTGGCTCATCTCTTGCCAGTATCTCAGCCTTCTGCCTGTGGTCGGTTGGTAGGGTTATATGGGCCACAGCTCTCTCGCTGTATCCTGAAAAATACAAACACAATCTCCATCAGAGAGTGAGATCAGTATAGGTTAACAAATATACACCATTCTGGATTACCTAGCTTCGATTTTTAGTAGCCCCCCGTCAGTCGCTCGCATAGTGCATCTTTTCTTGGGAGCCCAAGATTATGGGATCCGGTGCATATTGCCCTGAATCCCCAGTTCCAATCAAGGGATCCCCCTCACTGAGTGGAATATTTGGCCAAATTTAATAGCTGTTGATTGTCTCTCCCAGGCCCAGGCTCCTCCATTGCACAAGTGCTCCTTTCTTGGTTTGCTGTTCTCTCCCAGTAGGAGGTGTGGTCAGCTTACTCATGGCTGTAAACTGTGTTTCATGCCAGTGGTCTGTTTACTCCAGCTGTCATTGATCTGCTTCCCCTGACAGCTTGTGTAGTGCCTTCCAGCACTGCACTAACTGCCATCTGGGGAATGGTTACCATTCCAGACCTCGAAGGGTCTTTCAATGCTGAACGATGGCATTCTGTGGTTTCTTCAGCAACAGGGTTTTCCCTCAGGCCTGGGGAGGGCGTTCAAGAGCCTTGACAGAATTCTGTCTTGTTTTTGTAACCTCATGGGTCACTTTGGTCAACAGCTCAGTGAGGGAAGGAACCAGTAGCCAGAACCCGGAGCTGTCAGTCTGCTCAATTATTCACAGGCTTAGACATTCTCCCCTACTACTCATGGACCCTATTACCAGTTGACACCTAATACTTACTCTTTAGGTCACAGTGTGCCTGTGAGGATTTTATGTTTTGGTACCTAATTTGGTTTAGCCTCATGCTTAAGCCATGCCCCACCTCCTTCCCTTACACCTCATTCATAACCTCTCACTTCTTTCTACTAGTCTGCATAAAGAAAACGGTTATCCTGCTTAAGGACCACATAAGAGGGAGAGTATGCGGCATTCATTTCTCTGTTCTTTTGAGTATTTGCTTAGTAATATCTGCTCGAAGTCAGACCATTTTTCCTAAATTTCGATATGTCATTTTTCCTTTCAGCTGAGTAGATTTCCATCGTGTAAATATACCACAGTTTTGCTGTCCATTCCTCCATGGATGATGGGCATTTGGGTTGATTCCTATTCTTGGCTATTATGAATTGTGCTGCTATAAATACAGTTGCATAAAATTTTCTACATCGAGATGTGACATCTTGCGTGTAGATGCCTAGTAGAGGGATAGCTGGGTCCATTGGGAGTTCTATGTCCATTCTGTCTAGGAGTCTCCACACTGCTTTCCATAATGGTTAAACGAGTTTGCAATCCTACCAGCAGTAAATGAGGGTTCCTTTTTCCCCGTATCCACACTGCTTTCCATAATGGTTAAACGAGTTTGCAATCCCACCAGCAGTAAATGAGGGTTCCTTTTTCCCCGTATCCTCGCCAGAAATGATTGTTGTTGGTTTTCTTTATGATTGCCATTCAGACAGAGGTAAGATGGTATCCCATTGTGGTTTTGATTTGCATTTCCCTGATGTTTAAGGATGCTGAGCACTTTCTTAGATGAGTCAAGGCCATTTGTGTTTCCTCCTCTGTGAATTCTCTGTTGAGATCAGTACCCCATTTCATGAGGGGGTATTTTGGGTTTTTGTTATTAATTTTTTTGAGTTCTCTGTAGGTTCTGGAAATTAGATCTGTGTCTGAGTTGTAGCTGCTGAAAATCATCTCCCAATTTGAAGGGCATTTATTGGCTGTGAGTATGGTTTGTTTGTCTGTACAGAAGCTTTTGAGCCTGATCAGGTCCCATTGGTTAAGTGTTTGTTGTATTTCCTGGGCTGTTGGAGATTTGCTCAGGAAATTTTTTCCCACTCCTATTTCTTGTAGAGTTCCTCCTATTTTTCCTTCCAGGGTGTTGATGGTTACTGGATTTATATTAAGGTCTCTGATCCATTTGAAGTTGATTTTTTTCATGGTGAAAGGAGTGGGTCTATTTTCATTTTTTTACACGTGTTTATCCAATTCCTCCAGCACCATTTGTTAAAGATGCTATCTTTGGCCCAGCGTATATTGTTGGCTCCCTTGTCAAAGACCAAATAAATGAAGTTACTTCCATTTAAAGCTGTGTTTTCAATTCTGTTCCATTGATCTGTCTTTCTGTTTTTATGCCAGTACCATGCTGTTTTCGTTACTATGGCTTTGTAGAATGTTTTGAAGTCAGGCATGGTAATACCTCCTGAGTAGGATATTTTACTTAGAATAGTTTTGGCTATCCGAGGTCTTTTGCCCTTCCAAATAAATTTAGAGATTATTATTTCTATGTCTCAAGAAGAGGTTGGGATTATTATCAGAATGGCATTGAATCTGTAAGTCGTTTTTTGGCAGGATTGCCATTTTTACTATATTGATTCTCCCTATCCATGAGCATGCAATATCTTTCCATCTTCTCACATCCTCCTCTATTTCCTTCTTGAGTGTTTCAATATTTTCCTTATATAAGTCCTTTACAGCCTTGGTTCGTGATATTCCAAGGTATTTGATTTTCTTTGAGGCTATAGAAAATGGAACAGTCTCTCTGATGTCTTTTTTTTTTGTCTGCTTGTCCTCTGCATATAGAAAGGCTACTGATTTTTGTGTGTTGACTTTGTATCCTGCCACGTTGCTGAAGGCATTAATCACCTTCAAGAGGTTACTGATACTATTCTTTGGGTCTGATATATAAAGGATCATGTCATCTGCAAAGAGGGATAGTTTAATTTCTTCCTCTCCGATTTATATCCCTTTTATGCCCTTCTCTGTCTTATCGCTTGGGCTAGAACTTCAAGCACTATGTTAAAGAGCAGTGGTGAGAGTGGGCAGCCTTGTCTTGTTCCTGAATTGAGTGGGAACTCCTTGAGTCCCCATTGAGAATGATCTGTGCTTTAGGAGTTTTGTAAATTTTCTTTATTAAGTTGAGGAATAGGCCATCTATGCCTTTTCTTTCCAGAGCTTTGAACATGAAGTGGTGTTGAATTTTGTCAAAGGCCTTCTCCACATCTATTGAGATAACCATGTGGTTTTTGTGTTTGAGCCAATTAATGTGATGTATTACATTTATCAACTTGTGTATGTTGAACCATCCCTGCATCTCTGGGATAAAGTCAACTTGGTCAGGGTGGATAATATTTTTGATGTAGCATTGTATCTGGTTTGCTAGGACTTTGTTTAGGATTCTTGCATGTAAGTTCATCAGAGATATGAGTCTATAGTTCTCTTTTCTTGTTGCATCCTTGCCTGGTTTGGGGATTAGGGCAATGGTAGCTTCACAGAAGGTGTTTGGAAGCCTTCCATCTTTTTCTGTTTCTAACAAGCTTCAGAATGAGTGGTTTCAGCTCTGATGAAGGCTTGGTAGAATTCAGCTGAGAAACCATCTGGTCCTGGGCTTTTCCTTTTGGGAAGGTTTTTGATTACATTTTCAATCTCTGTGGATGTGATAGGTTTATTTAGTGCTTTTATCTGCTCTGGGTTGAGCTTTGGTAGGTGTCCAAAAACTTACCTATTTCTTCCAGGTTCTCTAATTTTCTGGCGTAGAGGTTTTGGAAGTATGACCTGATGATCCTTCCAATGTCTTCAGGATCTGTTGGGATCTCACCATTGTCTTTTCTGATTTTGTTGATTTGGGCTTTCTCATTTCTTCGTTTGATTAGAATGGCCAGGAATTTGTCAATCTTATTAACTTTTTCAAAGAACCGACTCTTTGATTTATCTATTTTTTAATCGTTTTCTTTATTTCCAATTCATTAATCTCAGCTCTGATTTTAATTATTTCCTTTCTTCTAGCATTCCTCAGGTTAGCTTTTTCCATCTGTTCCAATGATCTTAGGTGGGTGGTTAGGTGATTCATTTGAGACCTCTCTGTCTTTGATATGAAGGCATTTAGCACAATGAATTTTCCCCTCAGGACTGCCTTCATTGTGTCCAACAAATTCTGATAAGATGTGTTATCATCATCATTTATTACCAGGAAATTATGAATTTCCTGTTTTATTTCTTGGATGACCCAATCATTTTTTAGGAGCGAATTATTCAGGCACCAGTACTTTGTGTATTTTTGGATCTTATGATCCAAGGAACTACATTGATCTTCCTGAATTTGTTTAGGGAAGATTTGTGACCTAAGATGTGATCAATTTTAGAAAATGTCCCATGTGCTGCTGAGAAGAATGTATATGGTGTGTCTTTGGGGTAGAATGTTCTGTAAATATCTGTTATCCCCATCTGGTCAATGGTGTTATTGAGCTCCATTATGTCCTTTCCGATCTTCTGTTTGATTAATCTGTCTAGAGCTGATGGAGGTGTATTAAAATCTCCTATTATGATGGAATTAGAGTCTATTTCTGCTTAATTTTTGAGTAGGGTATCCTTTATGAACTGTGTTGCACCCAAATTTGGTGCATATATGTTGATGATGGTGATGTCTTCCTGCTGGATCATTCCTTTGATGAGTAAGAAGTGACCATCATTATCCTTTTTAATTGATATTGGTGTAAAGTCTATTTTGTCAGAGTATTTTGTCAGAGTAATGTAGTCACACCTGCTTTCTTTTTACTTCCACATGCCTGATAAACTGTTTTCCATCCTTTTACTCTAAGAAGATTGCTGTCTGTAGAAGTAAAGTGCATTTTCTGTAGGCAGCAGATGGAAGGGTCCATTTTTCTGATCCACCCTGCAAGTCTGTGTCTTTTTATAGGGGAGTTAAGTCCATTTATATTCAGTGATATAACAGTGAGGTTTGCTTTAAACCCTGCCATGATGAAGGGTTAATGGGGGTTGTTGTCTGTGCTGCTGTTATTAGCACACTGACTGTCGTGTCTGATCTCTCGTACTCTTCTGAGGTAGATTTCTTGTTTCTTCTGTGTGGGATATCTCTTGTAGGATCTTCTGAAATTTTGGCTTTGTTTTCAAATAGTTGCAGAGCTGGTTTTCTTCATGGAACACGTTCACGTCTCCATCCATTATGAGGGATACCTTTGCTGGGTAAAGTAGTCTAGGTTGAAAGCCATACTTCTTCAGGCCCTGAAAAGCATTATTCTAAGCCCTTCTTGCTTTCTTGGTTTCTAATGAGAAGTCTGAGATAAGTCTGATGTCTTTTCCTTCATAAGTTACGGTTTGCTTCTCTAGCAGCTTTGAGCATTTTCTCTTTGCTTTCTATGTTAGGCATATTAATTAAAATGTGTCTTAGAGAAATCCTCATCATGTCCTGTCTGTTTGGAGTCCTCTGGGCCCCTTGAAAGTTGAGTGGGCTTTCTCTTGTTAGGTAGGGAAAGTTTTCTTGAATAATTCTCTTGAAAATATTTCCTATGCCCTTAGCCTGGGGTTCTTTTCCCTCTGGGATCCCCATGATTCTAATATTGGGCCTATTTATGGTATCCCATAGATCCCTTAAATTATGCTCACTTTATTTCTTGAATTTGTTGAATCCTATGACATCCTTATTGATTCCTTCTGTCTTGTCCTCAACGTCTGAGAGTCTGTCCTTCAGATTGTCGACTCTGGGACTGATTGATTCTAGGGAGGTTTTTAACAGCTCCATTTCATTTTTGTTTCTTCTATAATTCTGTTTATAGACTGCAATTCTTTGGTGAGATCCAATTTCCAGTCTCTTTTTGTTTTTGCTAGGGATTCCTGAAAATCACTTTTATGTTTTCTTAAGTCCTCATCAAACTTAATCAATTGATAGTCTAGCTCCTGCCTTAGTTGATTCATCTTTAATTCACTTAATGTGTTTCTGAATTCATTCATATTTCTTTCCATTAAATTCAGTCTGGAGTCTATGCTTGAGTTGGTAAGCTTCATCTCATTCATGTCTTTTCTCATAATTCCATATCGGCCAATAACTGCTTCATGTTTGCATTGTAGTTGTGGTCAGGAGTCACATTATTCTCTCTTTGGGATTGTATATTTGCTGTCTCTACTTCCTTGCCACTTTTCTGTTCTATAATGGGACTAGTGGCCCTGAGTTGGGGAGTTCCTTCTTCGATTTCTGTGGTTTTTTTTCCGTTGGTTTCTGCCCATGTCCAGGCAGGGGAGTGGGACTCAGGAACCCTGGGGAGTGCTGTTCAGCCCACTTTACTGTGCCCTCTCTTCAGTGGCACACTGTCCCTGGTGCCCCCCGAAGTCACCTGTGCCCGTGGTCCCTGCCTGAACTGGCCTTTGCCTTCCCAGCAGTGGCAGTAGTTCCCTGTTATCTGCCAGAGACCTGGCCCCGCCCATAGCTGCTGTCCTGAGTGGGCTTCCAGAAGTGAGCTAGGTCAGTTTGCCGTAGAAGTACGTTTGCCGTAGAAGTACGTCTGCGTGTGTGTGTGTGTGTGTGTGTGTGTGTGTGTGTGTGTGTGTGTGGTGGGGGTTCGGGAGAGAAGTGCACCCAAGGATCTGGCGCTGGCTGGAGGGAGGGGGCTTTCAGGAGGGATAGGTGCTCAGCTGGCAAGGGCTCGGGAAGCTCCTTTGAGGAGACAATGCCAATGTCGGGAGCTTGGGGTGGGGGAAGGGCAGCTCTCTGTTCCTCTGTGGAGCAGAAAGCTGCTGAGGAACCCTGTCCCAGCTGGTGTCGGAGCTGGGGAGAGGGTAGGCTTGGGTTCAGGGCCAGCTGGGGTCTGGGGTTTGGATCCCAGATGGAAAATCAAACCTTTACGGAGAGAATCCTGGTGAGGCTGCTACTTGTCTGCCATCATGCTCCGCCCCCGTCACTTGGTGGTTATTCTAAGGGAAACAGCCAGTTCAAAGTTCCAGGTGTGTTTCTTTCTTTCTTTCTCTTAAAGCTCAGCCCCAAAACTTGGCATCCTTGCTGGTTAGCTCAGCCCCCATTCAGAATCTCTAAATGACCCCAATTTGGGTCACATGGCTGTATCCCCTCCCTCCTTCCTCATGACGGGAGCACTCTGTACTTTTCTTCTCTTAAAGCTCAGCCTAAAAGTTATAGGATAGGTGTAAATTCTTTTCTCCATTATGGCACCAGTACCCCTGGGGCCAGGAATTACCTGGTGAGGGGGCTTGCTGGTCAGCATAGGATGTTGAGCAGCACCCCTGGCCTGTACCCACCAGGTCACTGTGGTACCCTGAGTCTTGACATTGCTTGTCTCTTTCTAGAGGGGTGGCAGCGTTGCCCCCCAGCTGTCA
>PVHP010055756.1:0-10062 GCA_004024765.1 Zapus hudsonius
TTCAGCCCCACCTGTTCAGCTCGCCAACTAGGTTTCAGGGTTCCTTTTAACAGGAGGTAGCCCCGTCCCCCAGTTGCTCAGGCCCTTTTTTATCAAGGACTCCCTCCCCAGGTGAGAGGTGCAGGGAGAACCGGATCCTTCCTGGGGTGAGCCAATCTGGGGCCTCCTTCAGTCCCTGACCAGTCTGTAGATATGGTGCTGGGCCCCACGCTCACTGGTGGAGACTTCGAAGACATACGCGGTGCACAGCAGCAGCTCCTGGGTGTCTCTGTTTGTCACCACCTGCCAGGAGAACAGGTTCATGCTGGGAAGGGAGGGCCAGGACCACTGTGCCCACCCCAGGCTCTCGGAATCCCCAGCCTATTTCACCTCCCAGCAAAGGAGTACCTGCCAAGTTCTAGTTCCCAAGTAAAAATGCTGCCCAACATGTCAGGTTCAATGGGCATCAGTCACCCCTAAGCTTAGGGTCAGCACTGAGAGGCCTTCTATCAAACAGGGTAGCAGGCCTCAGGGTCAGTATGGTCCCCACCATGTCACAGGTAAGGGATCATGCCAGGGTCTCTTGGTACTATAAATGAATACCAGACTCCAGTTTTATATGGGTGGCTGGGGACTTGAACCCAGACCTCCAGGCCTGCAAGCAAGTACCTTTAATGGCTGAGCCATAAACCCAGTTTTTGGTGAGTCTACCTCAAGACTTCTCAAAGTCAGCCTGTGAATGGGGGCTAGGCTAGGAGCTACAGATCTCCCTTGAGGTATCTCCCACTAAGCTTCCCAGTAAAAGAGGGACCTCCCCCACCCCCACACACATTCACCCAGGAGGCTGTGAGTCTCAACCACATCTCCCTGAGGGTGGGGGTCCTCAATGCCTGGTCTGAGGGCTGCTTGAGGGTGGGGAGTCACACCTCCTGTGTCTGTGCCAGGCCCAGGTATATGGGCCTCTGGGCTTCAGGGTCTGGGGAGGGTCAGCCTCTCATGTCAGGGTCCCTTGGGCCTAACCCCACCAGCCCATCCCAGTCACCTGGAGGATGGTGAAGTTCTCCAGGACACTGTTCATCATGTAGCGCTCGGGCAGCTGCCGCAGCTTGTGCAAGAAATTCACCAGGTACTCGCACATGGGTGAACGCAGCAGGCGGTACACGAACCGCCCATCCTCCAGCTGGGCCCGCTCTGTCTGCCAGCGCAGGGAACAATGGCTGAGACCCACAGGTCACCCCAGGAACCAAGCTCCGCTGGGTCTCTCAAATGCCACAATCACTCCACTCCCATGGCCAACATCTCCCAAGCACCCCATCCTGAGTGAACAGAGCCCTCAAGTGTTCAATTCTGGGTCTCTGAATCTGCAAACCATGAACCTCGCCTCAGCCCTCAAAGTCATGCTATGAATCTCTGCTTATGACATCTCCATGCTGAACATATGTCATCTCACATCCTTGAAATGTGACCCCAAAATGTGACTTTTTTTCTTTTCTTTTCTTTCTTTCTTTCTTTTTTTTTTTTTTTGAGGTGATGTCCAGCCTCTGCTCATGCCATGTTTTCCCTGCCATCATGGAGCTTCCCCTCGAGTCTGTAAGCCAAAATAAACCCTTTCCCCCATCAGCTGCTTTTGGTTGGGTGTTTTTCAGCAATGCAAAGCTAGCTGCAACACAAACTAAATTTCTACCCCTTTGGGCCCTCAAAACGAGCCCCAACTGTGATCTGAATTCCTGACCCATATATTAAACCCCCAAAGAGACTGAGATGGCCCACCACCATGCACACCCACAAATGCCTCTGCCACCTGGTGCATGCCAGCCCTGCAGCCTCACCTCCACCTTCTCCACCACCTGCTTGCCAAAGGAGCAGACCTTTGAGGAGCAGGTGAGGGTCATGTGTTCTCGGCTCTCGTACTGGCTGCTCACTCCATAGAAGCCACCACTGCCACTGCCGGTCCCCACCTCCTCACCACTTGGGCCCCAGTTCAGGTCCGCCTGAAAGATGGGGAGGCAAAAGTGAGTTGTAGGAGACCTAACAAACTCTCCCCAAGAACCTGGTTCCTCCACTACACCCAGTTCCCCACCCCTCTTTCTCAGTCTGAAGTCCCCACAGGCTATTATAGAAGACTCACCCATTTATGAGTGCCAGAGAGATCAGGGTCTTGGGAATGGTCCTGACCCTCTCTCTCCAGTAACCAAGGAGCCTTAGAATTAACTTTTCACGCCTTGAAACCCCTAGCTCAAGAGTTCAGCCCCAGGGCTGGAGATATGGCTCGGCAGTTAAGGTGCTTGCCTGCAAAACCTATGACCCTAATGAACCTATGTAAAGCCAGATGCAAAGTGTAGCATGAATGTGGAGTTCATTTGCAGTGGCTAGAGGCCCTGGTGTACCCATATTCCCCCTCCTCCCTGCAAATAAATAATATTTTTTTAAAAAAAGAGGGCAAAGCATGCTGGCACATGCCTTTAATTCCAACACTCAGGAGGCAGAGGCAGGAGGATGGCTGAGTTTGAAGTCACCTTGAGATTATGTAATGAATCCAGGTCAAGCTAGGCTAGAGTGAGACCCTACCTCGAAAAAATAAAAACAAACCAAAAAAACAAAAAAACAAAGAGCTCAGCCCCACACAGGCATGGTAGCATATAGGCTTTGATCCAGGTGTCCCCCACAAACAAATGAATGTGTTCTGATAGATTGATCCTCAGCGGATGGCAATTCAGGAATTAGAACCTCACTAGAGCTGTGTTGTTGGGGCAGTTTTATGGGGTTTATAATCCAGCTCCCCCTTGCCAGTATTTGGCACACCTTCCTGCCGCTGTTTGCAGTGCTGTGGCAGAGGTGATGTCCAGCCCTCTGCTCATGCCATCGTTTTCCCTGCCAAGATGGAGTCTCCCCTCAAGTCCATAAGCCTAATAACCCCATTCCTCCACAAGCCGCTTTTGCTCAGGTTCTTTCTGCACAGCAAGTAGAAAGCTGACCCCAACAGCTTGTTAATTTTAGCAATAGGAGGCTGAGGCAGACGTATTTTGAGACCAGCCTGGGTTACATAATGAGGACCTTCCTGAACCTATCAAGAACAAAATTAGGGGCTGGAGAAATGGCACAGTGGTTAAAGGTGCTTGCTTGCAAAGCCTGCTTGGCCCAGTTCAATTCCCTAGCCATCCAGAGTGGTGCAAGCATCTGGCATTTCATTTGCAATGCCAAGACACCCTGCATATCTATACACATGCAAATATACATATGGATAGGGTGTAGCCATACAGTGCCTACCTAGAATCCACCAATGAGGGACTGGAGGTTAGATACATGGTAGAGTGCCTCTCTAGAAGCCAGTGAGGGCTGGGGAGCTTGGCTAGAATTCACCAGCAAGGGGCTGGGGACATGGCTCATGGGTACTGGGCTTGTCTAGCACGTGGGACACTCTGAGTTCCATTCTGACCACCACATAAATAAAATACAATAAATAGTTCAGCCTTTTGCAAGGGCTTGGTTACTAAGAGAGAGTTACCCTTAGCAACTGAGGTCTTCTGTCCTTCCTCAACTTAAGGAAAGTAGCTATTCCCTAGCAACTGGGTCAGATTCCTCTCTGGAACACTCTCCATCCCTTTGTGGAGACTTTACCCACCTGTGGGGACACCAAGTGGGTCTCATGAATCCTTCATCCTCACACCTTGGGGCTGAGCTGCATCCTGAGAAGCTGAAGCTATCTCTGTCATGTCTTGACTTTACTATTATGCCAGGTCATTATCCTCAGAGGCCTGACTCCACCTATCACCTCAGCAACAGGGCACTGTGACAGAGGGCAAATTCTCAGGCCTATGGGCATGATGGCTCACACATGTCTCCCAGCACTTGGGAGGCTGAGGCAGGAAGATTGCTGCAAGTTCAAAGCCAGCCTGGCCTACAAAACAAGACTGTCTCAAAGGACAGACAAAACTGTAAGTCCTCACCAGCCACTCTCCCAACCCCTCCAGGAGCTGGGCTTTGAGCATATCTTATTATTTACTATCTGTTGGGCTGGAATGGGGGTGGCCAGTGTCCTGGTATATAGACCAGGCTGGCCTGAGCTCCTAATTCTCCCACCCTAGCCTCTGAAGTGGTGGGATGACACGCATGCACCATGACACTCAGACCAGAAAGATTTATAACCAAGGTGCCCCTGTGGGCGTCTTTCTTGGGGATCAGACCCTTTAATCCCAGGCCTGTCACTGCAGGCATTAGAGCCTCACCTGTCCACTGAACACTGGCTGAGCCGTGAGGAATCCCTCTTTGTACTGGACAACAAACCAAATCGGCCTAAGAAACACCCAAGGTGTTCTTCACCACAACCGGAAAGAGCCAAGCCTTACCAACCCAGGGAACAGGTTCTAGAATCCTCCACATCCAGACACCCCACTCCACCACAGAATAGAGCATAGCATCGGCAGAGATCATACCTACATCCTCCTGCATCCTTTTCTGAGGTTCTGGGTAAGGACTCTAACACCCCCAACACCCTCGTAAAAAATTTTTTATTCATTTATTTCAGAGAAAGAAAGAGACTGGGTGTGCCAGGGCCTCCAGCCACTGCAAACAAACTCCAGATACATGTGTCACCTTGTGCCCCTTGCTTTATGGAAGTCTTGGGAAATCAAACCCCAGTCCTTAGGATTCGTAGGCAAGTGCCTTAATCACCGAGCCATCTCTCCAGCCCCCCATCCCCTTTCTTTGCTTTTGTTTTTTTGTTTGTTTGGTTTTGGTTTTTCAAGGTAAAGTCTCGCTCTAACCCAGGCTGACCTGGAATTCACTATGTAGTCTCAGGGTGGCCTTGAACCTACCTCTGCCTTCAAGTGCTGGAATGAAAGGCATATGCCACCACCCCGAGTTTTCACATTATTTTTTTAAGACAAGGATTCCCACTGAAACATCTTCTCTGGTCTCTGCTCCCCAGACACTGGAGTTACAGGCCAACATGGCCATACCCAACTGTTGGCATGGATAATTAGAATCCAACGAAGGTCAAATCATGCCCTCCCTGGCCCTCATGTTTGTTCAGCAAACACTCTTATCCGCTGAGCCATCTCCCTACCTGCCAGAACTCACCCAGAACTTGACTAGGAAGAATGCGTGAGGTGGTCCACGGTCATACAGCTCCCGCAAGCCACCCTTTTTCTCAGGGAATTTGTCATAGATCTGCCTGACGTCCACGCTCTCCAGGGGCGGTGCTCCGGGGCTGGGACACTGCTGGCTGATGTGCACAAACAGGTGCCTCTGGTACTGTGGAGGGGAGGGTGGGTGGTGAGGAGTGGGCTGCACCCCAGCCCTCATTGCACTGGGGGGGGGGGTTTCTCCAGCATGAGGCCACACCCCAGGCAATCCCATGTGCTGTTCCCTTGCCCAGCAGACCTCAACAATCTGCCGATCACTTCTCTGTCCCCACTGTCCCAACAACCTCATCATCTACCACCCCTCGGACCAGCCTCCAGTGTCTCCTCCCTCACGTGGCTCCAGAGCTGATGCAGCCCCCACCCACCTTTCTACAGCCTTTCCAGCTCCCACCGGGTTTTGTTACTCATTTCCCTGAAAATTTCTGCTCTGTATTTGGAATATCACACCCAGCAAACTTCTACATAACCCTCAAAGCCCAACTCACATACTATCTTCTCAGGAAAGCCTTAACTGGCTCCACAGAAAATTAGCTCCCTCTACATCTATAAAAACTAGACATGCATTGAGAGAAGCCTGTTGTGTGCAGGGTCCTGAGGTTCTGAGGCTACAAGGCCACTAAGTTCTGACCTTATGGACTTCACAGTTGACAAACAGAAAAAAGAAGCTAGCGTGGTGGCGCACGCCTTTAATCCCAGCACTCGGGAGGCAGAGGTAGGAGGATCACCATGAGTTCAAGGCCACCCTGATACTACATAGTGAATTCCAGGTCAGCCTGGGCTAGAGTGAGACCCTACCTCAAAAAACCAAAATAATAATAATAATAATAATAATAATAATAATAATAATAAAAGAAGCTATAATCAACCTATACATAATGTCAACTTTAGGAGTGACTTTAGCTATGAAAAAGGGTCACCGACGTGGCGGTGTACATCTATAATCTCAGCACTCGGGAGGCAGAAGTAGGA
Organism: Zapus hudsonius; assembly: GCA_004024765.1. Classification (NCBI taxonomy): domain Eukaryota; kingdom Metazoa; phylum Chordata; class Mammalia; order Rodentia; family Dipodidae; genus Zapus; species Zapus hudsonius. Next base: position 6,093 of record PVHP010055756.1, read on the forward strand.
GAATCACTGTGAGTTCCAGGCCAGCCTGAGACTACAGTGTGAATTTCAGGTCAGCCTAGGCCAGAATGAGACCCGACCATGAAGACAAAACAGCTTCCTAAGTGCAGAGGAGTAAGCCACCACACTTGGTTTCCCAAGTGAGTTTCACCAGCATCCCCTGGTACAGTGGTAGCGGTGGTAACCTGGCAGGTGGCTGTGTTCAGGAACCCAGTTCTCTCACACAGGGATGAACTACATTTTCCCAATTTTTCTACAGTAGACCTAGAACATGACTAAATTCTGGCCAATGGGACATGAGTAGGTGTGACAGTTGTCTCTGGCACACTCAGCTAGCCACATGCAGAGAATCCCACAGATCCTAAAACCTAGAATACGGTAGGGAGAGACGATGAAGGGGTCCAGGCCCTGAACCACTGAGGCAACATGCCTGACTATTCAGAACCCATGGTGAGATGTCATGTTAACAGCTGAGCACCAAGGTACATCCAGCCATCCTAGTACTCAGGAGGTGAAAGCAGGAGGATCAGCACAAGTTCAAGGCCAGCCTCAAATACAGAAGTCATGTTGCCCAGGTTGTTTGTATATATAATGAAACCTGTCAAACAGTAGGAACACTGTTTGATGGGCCTGAAGAGATGGCCTAGCGGTTAAGATGCTTGCCTGCAATGCAGAAGGACCTGAGTTCAATTCCCCAGTGCCCATGTAAAGCCAGATGCACAAGAGGGTGCATGTGTCTGTAGGTCCTCTCTCTCTCTCTCTCTCTCTCTCTCTCTCTCTCTCTCTCTCTCTCTCTCTCAAAAATAAATAAAATATTTATTTAAAAAAACATGTTTGATGAGTGAATACATAACCTTCTGGTTCCTTCATGCTAAGAGGTCTGTCTCCTCCAGTCTCAAGGTTGACTCATTTGTATTTTTAGCTATGTTCCTCTATCTGTCTAAAGACTGGGGAAACCAAGTCTCTAAGAGGTCTCCAGGTGTGGTCCCTGGAGTAGCTGTCAGAACATAGCCTTGGAACCCATCAGGTAGAGTGAAGTAGAAATCCAGTGCATGGGGCCCAAGACACTAATGTTGGGGGACCACTGCCCTATCCTCTCTCCCTTCCACCTCTGTTCCAAAATCACCCAATGACTGTCCCAAAGTGTCACTCACAGAGTCTACCGCATCCGGAGGCTCCACAAAGGCTGAGAATTCTACAAGCTGCAAACGAGCAGTGCCCAGGGCTCGAGCCTGCCAGGCTGGGGGTGATGGGGCAGGTGGAGGCAGAGGTGAGAGGGCTTGGGGCGGCTCGTACCCTAGAGAGAGAAGAAAAGAGAAAATCTCACAGACTCCATCGGGCACTCTCCTCCCTTGCCTGAATCCACTTAGAAGCTAAACCAAAAAAAAAAAAAAATGCTTTTCCCTGCCTCCCGTGAAGCTAGAGGTGGCTAGGGGATGCAGTCCTGGCCAATGGGAAATGTCTTTTTCACACATTGGGGGGAAAGACAGAATTTTAGAAAGAGAAACGTCACCACTTAGCCCTGGCCAAATCCAAATTTTGCTTGCAAGAGTCATGGAGAGAGAGAGAGAGAGAGAGAGAGAGAGAGAGAGAGAGAGAGAGACAGAATCGTGATGCTTGGAGTTGTAGCAGCCATGTTGAGACAGTAAAGCAGAGGCCAAGGGAACTACTGAGAGGTGAATCCTGATTGCAGAATTCAAAAGCCACCACAGGCTCAGTCCACCTCCAGATGTTATTATGTGGAAACATCAGTCTTCACTCTTTAAGGCGCTACTCATTTGGGTATTCCTAATTAATGAATCCTTGAAATGTGAGAGAGGTAGGGATCACTCTTTCACCAGTCGATATGAGGGTGCAGGGTACCAATATGGAATTATGAGAGCCAGGGTTCGATCATCATGAAGTTATAGAAACCAGGTTCTCACCATCCTGGGATAATAAGAGCCAGACTCCCAGCAACTTGGAATTATGGGAGGAACCACTGGGGTCGCAGGCGGACAAAACTTGCTCCTGAATGAAGCCAACACAGAGGAAAGCAGAGAGAACAAAGGCCTGGTGCCCCTGGATCTAGCCATGCCTGCAGCCATCATTATCCGTTACCGGAAGTGATGCAGTAACAATCCCCTCCTCCTTCCTCTTCTTCTTGCTTCAGCTAACTTGATTTGGGTCTCTACCACTTGCAGCTGAAGAAGACCTTGACTAATTCACTTCCCTAAGGTCCCATGAGCTGTGATAGAACACATCCTAGCGTGTCCAGCTGCAGAAGCCACACTCTGCACACTGCCTTTCCCCACACACGCTTGACTCAGCAACAATGTGTCCCTTAGTTGACAGAGGCTAACAGAGGGGCAGCTGAGGTCAGGCAGAGAGGGGAGACAAGGAGGGTCGAGAGTGAATTCTTACCTGGGAGCTCAGTGGATGGGGGAGTCAGCGACAAGGAGAATGACGTCTGCGAGAATGGCTTTACACTGGAGAGCAGAAGAAAACACAGAAAACACAGGTGAGCAGTGACACGATGGAGACACGGAGAGCCAGACCTGCACTAGTGAGTTGTGTGTGATCATAAGGTAGGAGCGATGGCTGCTACTCTCCTTTCACACATGAAGAAACTGAGGCACACAGGTCAACTTAACAGTCCAAAGCCTTGCACCTGGGGTGCTGTACAGTCTAGACTCATACCCAACTACAAAGACCAGGCTTTGTAGTTGTTTAACACAACTAGGCATAAAATCAGGGCCCCACACATGCTAGGCAGGTGCTCTACCCCTAAGCCACGCCCCTGGAGCCCCTCCCTCTGAATTCTAGACAGGAGCTCTACCTCTGAGCCACGCCCCCAGCCCTCACTGTGGATTCTAGGCAGGAGCTCTACCTCTGAACCATGCCCCCATCCCTCAGTATGGATTCCAGGCAGGAACTCTACCACTGAGCCATGCCCAGCCCTGGGTTTTTGCAGCATAGAGCAGTCTGGCTATGTACCCCAGACTAACTTGGAACTTGAGACACTCCTGCTTCAGCCTCTGAATGCTGGGGTGACAGGTGTGAGCCACCAGGACTGACTAGAATGCTATGTGAATGTAATGTTCCTCTTCCACTATTCACTATCCGAGGTGGTTAGACACTGGCCACATACATCTCAGCACTAGTGTGGCTAGCATACCTGAAGACCTAATGGCTTTAATGCAATTTAAATTAATTTTAATATAAATAGCCACATACAGGTTCGGATGCATTCCAGAGGCCTGGAAATAACCATGAGATAGATGGTGGTTAGGAGACTCTGAGGCTACAGGTCATGAGGTCAGAAGTCAGAAGAGGTCAAGGATCAATATGCCAGGATCAGAAAGACAAACTTCCGGGACCTTCAGACCCCAACTCCCAGGGACTTCGCTCTGGTCCTTGTCTTCCTTCCCAGTTCTGTAATGAGCTCACTGACATCTCTTGTCACTCAGCCCATTGATAGGATGCCACCTTCTCAGAAAGACCTGCCTGGTCCCTGCCAAAGCAGAGGTCTCAGCCAGGCCTGCTGGTGAACACTAGTCATTTCAACACTTAGGAGCCTGACACAGGGTTGACAGCAGCCTGGGCTACAGAGCTGAGATCCTGCTGTGAAAGAAAGAAAGAGAGAGAGAGAGAGAGAAAGAGAAAGAAAGAAAGAGAGAAAGAAAGAGAGAGAGAAAGAGAGAGAGACAGAAAGAGAGAGAGAAAGAGAGAGAGAAAGAGAGACACAGAGAGAGAGAAAGAAAGAAAGAAAGAGAGAGAGAGAGAAAGAGAGAAAGAAAGAAAGAAAGAAAGAAAGAAAGAAAGAAAGAAAGAAAGAAAGAAAGAAAGAAAGAAAGAAAGGAAAGAAAGAAAGAAAGGAAAGAAAGAAAGGAAGAAAGAAAGAAAGGAAGAAAGAAAGGAAGGAAGAGAGAGAGAGAAAGAGAGAAAGAGAGAAAGAGAGAAAGAGAGAAAGAAAGAAAGAAAGAAAGAAAGA
>PVHP010055757.1:0-10047 GCA_004024765.1 Zapus hudsonius
AAATATTGTACTTATTTATTTATGAGGGGGCAGAGAGAGTAAACGTTGGCACACCAGGGCCTCCTGCCACTACAAATTCCCCTCTGTGCATGGGGAATCAAACCCCAGACATCAAGCCCTGCAAGCAAGGGCCTTCACCACTGAGCCATCTCCACGGCCCCAAGATGCCCAGTTTTCATCTGAATGTTATTCTGCCTTTTGCTGGTTATTAAGATTTGTTTTAACAAAATAAGACTCTAGAGCTAATTGTCTAAGCTCATGTCTGGAGTCAGTCATTTCTGGATGGATGGCCTGAGAACAAGTTACTTGGCATTTCTGTGCCTCTCTTTCTTTGGGAAACAATAATAACCCTGTAATACACAGTTATTGTGAGAGAAACGACTTATCTAGAGTCAAACTCAAGAAATGTCAGTCACTGGCTCTTGGGTTTCAGAAGGTGAGAGGTTTCAAACCTGGTCCATTTAGTGACTTACAAATGGTCACTCCATGGAGTCTGAGTGTCCTGTCTGCAAGCATAACCACCCTTCATTTATCAAGATCTATGTTCTTCCTCATGATCTCTTTTTATATATTTGTTTTTAGATTTTTTTCCCCCAAAGTGTACAGATCCTAGGGACTGGAGAAGCTCTTGAGATAGGTCTTCTCAACATTTTTGCCTAGAGAAGCCTTGCGGTTCACAGAATGAGCCATGAAAGGTCCTCTGAAGTATTTCATCTGTGCTAATTGTCTAACTTGTTTGTTAGGGACCACATGTGCCTGTGCATATTTAAATCAAAATTAATTACAAACAAATACAATTGAAATTTGAGATGCTTCTCTGCAGTGGTTGTCACCACAATTGAGTGCTCAGCGGCCACATGTGTGGATCTGGAACATGTCCCCCAGTGCAGGAATCCCTACTGGATACACATGGGTACAGGAAAACATTAAAGTCCAGAGAAGTAACATGACGTCATCGAGTATATAACTAGTAAAGGAAAGAACAAGACCACAACTTAGGTCCCTTATTTTCGATGCTATTTTCCACTTGGCCACAGGTGTCCTACCCACAATTCCCGAGGACCCCGCAGGTCCTCTGTAGATGTAGGCACGTCTTTCCTGGCCATTGTTCCTGGTGACAAAACTTTTTGGCTGCACATTATCCATCCCATAATATCATTTGCCTTTCCATTTCAAGTCTTTTCTTGCAGGAATTAGTGTATCATGAGGTCACTCATACACCAAGCCCAGCAATGCGCCAGTCATTTCCTGGAAGTGCTCGGGGCAGTGGTTGGGGTGGGATTTGAATTTATGCAGTCTGTTTTCAATCTCCAATCTTATCTACTATAGCATTCCACACTTCCTGAGACGCTGCCCCACACATGACTCCTTAATTTAAGTGGTAACCATAAAAATAGAAGTCGAGGAAGATGGTAGTATGTCTTTATATATGATTAACATATTTTTTGGTAGTTAGAATCATACAAATATTTATGAATTTGGTTTTCTTAATCCTCTCTCTTTCATATCTTTCTTCCTTTATGCTGAAAAAATCAAAGCCTTCAAGCAAAGCCCTCTAATGATAGTGTCCTGCACACAGTTGACAATTGTCCTCAGGCTGGTCTCCTGCGTTACTTCTCCTCAGGACTCATCTCTACCTGGATATGTCCTGAGAACCCCTTGAATGAAGGGTTCTTATACAGATCCACTGAGCATGAATGCAGGCTGTTTCTGATGAGCAGATAGACTTAGTCATTGATTTCCAAGTTTGGCAGAAATTCTTTTGGTTCTTAAAAAATATCCTTGCCCACACTTGCTGGTGAAACCACACTGGCACTCTGTTAGAAGCAGTGCTGTTTAAACTTGCTGTGACTGGTACTGTGCAAACAGCAGACAGGACTTCAGCCTCTTAAATCCTCCTCAGGGTGGGTGCAGAGGCCCCTCCCGAGATTTCAACTAGATGAACGAAGGATGTACCAAGTGGCAATTATCTCTGCAAATTGCTCCAATCACATTCTGCTAGGATTGAGTTAATAGCGGTTCATAACTTTTATTATTCACGTTCCCTCTGTGTTTGGGATTTGAATTTGTTGTGTTTAACATCTTCTGCTTTGATGAAAGCCTCAGCCAAGGTCTCTGATCATTTTCTCAAAGTGTTCTGGGTTATGAGTGAGTGGAATTCGTTGGTGAGGGTCCCACTTCCTGAACTTGCTGCTACTGGGAATGTCATAAACTTAAGTTAATTGCTTGACATAAATCTTACCTTTTTTAATTTTCTTTTTCCCTTTCTCGTATTGGTAATTTTTTTTCCAGGTATGGTCTAGCTCTAGCCCAGGCTGATCTGGAATTCACTCTGTAGTCTCAGGGTAGCCTTGAACTCATCTCGATCCTTCTACCTCTGCTTTCAGAATGCTGGGATTAAAGGTGTGTGCAACCATGCCCGGCTTAATTCTTGTTGGGTATATAGAGAAGCTGAAGATTAGACGCTTTATTATCTGATGTCCACTTAACTAATCCTCTCTCATAACTACTAGTCATTGTCTCTGCCCAAGAAACTGCCTCCTGCCGTCCAGTATCGGGTGAATGACCAGACCCCTTAGGTCATGGTGGCTGTGCTAAGTTATAAAGCCCCAGATTTTCTGTTACAAATTCACCATCTTTTTTTTTCTTATTCCAAGTTTCATTCCATAGGTCGAGGAAAATCTGTCAAGCCAAAGGATAACACCTAGAAAGGCCGCAAGCTACCAGGAAATGCAAGAGGCTGGACTCAGCCCTGTGGCTGGTTGAGGACCAGTCTAACTGTCACAGTAGAATTAAGCACGCAGACAGTATTCAAAGCGTCAGCATCAGTTTAAGATAGAGAATAAATGGGAAGGATGGTATTTGCAAAAATGCAGAAATATTGCCGGCCATGGTGGCACATGCCTTTAGTCCCAGCACTCAGAAGGCAGAGGTAGAAGGATCATCATGAGTTCGAGGACACCCAGAGACTACATAGTTCCAGGCCAGCCTGGGCTAGAGAGAGACCCTACCTGGAAACCACCCCCCAAAAAAAATCAGAAATAGGACAGGAAAGTTGGCTCAGCGGTTAAGGCTCTTGCCTCCAGAGCCCAACAACCTGAGTTCAATTCCCCAGTACCCACGTAAGACAGATGCACCAAGTGGCGCATGCATCCAGAGTGCATTTGTAGTGGCTGGAGGCTTTGGTGTGCTCATTCTCTCTCTCTGTCCCTGTATTGCTCTGCTTGCAAATAAATAGATAAAAATATTCTTAAATGGAGAAATAATATCACAGGTTGTCAGCGACCAGTCAAGGAAAGTGATTTCAAGTTTAGCTTTATAACTGAAGGGCCCTAGTTGGAATGCCCTTTGTAGGAGTTACTCCACATGGGAAAACTTAGTGAATTTCCATTCAGGGTGTGCTGAATAATAATAATAATAAATAATAATAATAAATTGTGTGTGCAAGATAGCCTAAAGTGGTAGGCTAATGGTTTGGAGCTGTAGCCACAGTTTTTTGAGGGGGGTTTAAGTTATAGAAGTGGCCATGGTACAGGCACAGGGTGAACCCTACAGAAAGGAAAAGAGAATCTTCAATACGGAGAACAGGAATCACTATTTCTCAGAAGAGAAATGCAGGGCAAGGAAAATGATGATGTAAGATAAAGGCAACTAAGGCTTCAGACTTCATAATAAATTATGAATCCCAACATACAACTGAGAAATTATCCTAGCAAGAAAATTCATCAGAGTCAGAGATACAATTCAGCTGGTAGAATGATTGCCCAGAGTGTGCAAAGCCTTGGGTTCAATCCTCAGTACTGTGAGAGAGAGAGAGAGAGAGAGAGAGAGAGAGAGAGAGAGTAAGAAACAAAGGAAGGAAGGAAGAAAAAGGAAGAAGAAAGGAAGAGAGATGAGGAAGAGGTGAGTGAGCTAGGAGAGGAAGAGAGAGGGAGAGAAGGCTGGGCACATGGCTCTGATCAGTGATGGAAGGTGTTTGCTTGCAAAGCCTGCCGGCCTGGGTTCAATTCCCAAGTCACCCATGTAAGCCAGACACAAAAAGCAATGTAGGTATCTGGTATTTATTTGCAGCAGCAAGAGGCCATATACATACACACATGCATGCATGCACGAACACATATAAATAAAGTCCCCAGAGACACAAGGAAGCCAGAAATTCCCCGTGCAGAAAGTATAGAAGAGAGACCAAAGGAATCGAGCCTAAGAACAATCCCCACCTCCTTACCTTCCTGCTGAGATAAAGGGCAATTCAAAGATTGCAACTTCCTGGGGTTTATAGCTTCCTTATAATAATTTATTTTTCTGATAAGATTACTAACTAGAGGTGAGGATGACATTATTAGTTACATAATTTTGTAATTCCCCGTTCTGAAATAGAGGTTTGTTCTAGAAAAATCATTACTGGAAACACCTGAAGGAAGAGTCAGTTTACAATCCATTTCTGGTCAATTTCTGCACTACTCACCAGCTAACTCAAAGCCCAGTCTCCTTGCTATTTCTGTGGCTAAAGTTAAGCACTAGATACTCAAGCTACAGGTATTCAGGAGTTTCTCAAGTAGATATTAGAGTGTGAATTTCTACTTGCGTCTGAATTATATGCCTCAGTTTCCATCCCAGTTTCCTGAGTATGAGAAAAGTTGGATTAAGTTTTTTTGATTGTTTCACACTACGGGTCCAGGCTCAAACAATGTTTGTTCTCTATTCATATCTGTCAAAGTAGCATAATTTAAACAATTCAGTTTTTTTCAATAGAAACAGGAATAGGGCTCTATTTCATTAGCTGGTTTTTGTTTTACATGGTAATGGGTTCTAATGATTTCACTGTGGGCAGAGAAAATATGAGAAATTCACTTTAAATGTATATGTTGAAATATAATTTATACATTTTCATAACCCTGGGCTGGAGAGATGGCTCATTGGTTAAAGTCACTTGCTTGCAAAGTCTGAAGGCCCGGATTCAATTCCCCAGTGCCCATGTAAAGCCAGATGCACAAAGTGGCACATGCATCTGGAGTTTATTTGCAGTAGCTACAGGCCCTGGCACATGCCCATTCTCTTTCTCTCTCTTTCTCCTTGCAAATAAATAAATCAAAATATTAAATTTTCAAAACCCATGTCTATAGAAAATTCTTATTTTCTGTGGAGTTATTCTAATAGCCAAGCTGTATGATTCTATTGGTTTATCACCTTATCTCCCTTCCTACTGCCAGGAAATCATGAGGACTTTTGGGGAGTCTTGCTTTGCTATATATAGAGACCTTGATTGGGATAAAGGAATTCTGGGGGAAAGAACCCCAGAGAAAAGCACTTATCTTTCTCAAAAGAATAGAAAGTATACCTACAGGCTTCGAAGGTGAAACCCTATAAAAGAGAATGGGCACAAATAGAGCAAGAATAAAATAAGCTTGAAGGAGAGATGAGACACCCTAGTGTGATGCGAAAAACTGCCAAGACACAGTGAAAGACAGACGGCAGAGGGATGGAGCGCTGGACCAGAGGAGGAGCTCTGCAGAAATGAATCCTCTTTAGGAGATGGAGGGGCTGGAGCCACGCTGGGAGCCTCTCTGATCTGAAGTGATGCCCCCTGTGACTTCCTGCTGCTGTGCCGGGTGAGGCTTGTTCAGAGGGTTTTTCTGTTCATTACACCTCCATCCATAATGCTGTCAATTCTTGGGCAGACCAGCTAGCAGAGCTTTGATGGATGAGACTCTACATAAAGCTCTGGAGGAGAGTCCTCTCCGCTCAGGGGCTTGATGGCACTCGGAGAAGGTTGAAGTTATCAAACCCTCCACCAAGTCTTTCAAAGTTTTTCACACGACCTTTCTAGGGGCGTGATCTTAACTGGCCATGAGAATAAAACTAATTGGGCTGTTTTAAAGTAATTGTGCTGCAGTATCTCTGAAAGTTGTCTGGCCATTATGTGCCTCGTGCAACTTGGCTGGTGAGTCCTGAGAAATGGGAGAGAGACTGTGCCTGTCCAGAGACCTCTGGGTGAGTTCAGACCACCCAGATGCTCAGCCACAAAGAGCATTAAAATATTTAGGGTAGATTTTGACACAGTAAACCATGTTCAAGCATTCTAATCTCGCTTATGTTTGTAATGACCAAAGGCCTCCTTTTCACTCCAATTCCCCACTCTTTGCTAAAGTGCATCATTAAAATGACAAAATTTGGCTTAGCTTGAAACTGAGAGTAGCCCTTGGAATCTTTGAAGCAAACTTGAATCAAACAATTAACTTCCACTTAATATAAACATCATGTTTTGCTTCTCTTTAAGCCAAAACATTCTTCTGAAAGTCTTTATGGACTCTCACTAGCCCTAACCATAAATATTTTGTACATGGGTATCAGAACACCATGTCCTGTTATACTGGGTGGGGGGCAGGCTTGCTCGTTTTCACCATATAGACTTAGATTGTTAGATCCATCTTAAGAGACTGGAGTTTCTTTCCTCTTGTGGGGACCCCTCAAGTCCCTCCCCATTATCTTTTGGGGAGTCTTTTTGAGACAAGGTCTCTCTATATAGTCCTGGCCTTATTCACTGATGAAGGCTGTCCCCAAACTCCACATTCTCCTGTCTCAGCTTCCTGAGGACTTGGATTACAGGGATGTACCACCATACCTGGCTCCAAAAATGATCTGAATGGGGAGGGAGGGGGAAGTGAGAAAATATGGAAGGTCTGTAAAGCTCCAAGCTTTCCATAGTTCTTGTCACTCTTGCTTTGTTCCCTAGAAGGTTAAAAACCAGCTCCCTGAGATACCTTCCTGCCTTCTAAGCCAGAGACCGTCAGGACCAGAGAGAATCAGACTTTCAAGACGAGGGCGAGGTTTGTTAGAATAGACGCTGGTGTTTCCCTCTGATCCAATCTTAGCCTTTTCAAAGTCAAGACCCAGAAATTGCCTTCTACAAGCGCAGGAGGCTGAATCCTTCAGTAGAACAGTTCCTCGAATAAACCAACTAAACATAGTGGCACTTGTCACTTTTCAGACAGAAACTGTTACAAAAGGAGAAATGACGTGATACAGGCCTTGGTCTTAGTGTTCTTGGTCTTGTCCTGCAACTGGGGCTGTACAACAGGTTCCCATGCTTACTGAAATGAATCTTGAGAATCTGTGAATAATTTAGGCAAAGTACTTTTACACCGAGAAAGATGTTATAAAACACCACAGAGGGCTGGAGACATCTCTCAGTGGTCAAGGTGCTTGCCTGCAAAGCCTAAGGCCCTGGGTTCTATTCCCCAGTACCCACATAAAGCCAAATGCACAAGGTGGCACATGCATCTGGAGTTTGCAGTGGCCAGAGGACCTGGTGCACCCATTCTCTCTCTATCTGTCCGCCCCCTCTCTCAAATAAATATGATATAATAAAAATTGAAATTTAAAAAAAGACCCCAGAGCTCTATGGAAGCAGAATATTCTCATGGTGTGCTGCCAACTAAGAATGTCTGAATTCATTTCTAACATCTGCGTGTCATGTCAGTTTCCCAGAACCCTTAGCGTGTCTGTACTGAATTAGTCATCTAGGCCTGTCTCACCTAAGTAACCTGCCCTTCCTGATGGTCAGAACCACGCCCAGTTACTTCCACAAGTTCAGTAGCAGCCAGCGCAGGGTAACTTATACACAGCAGATGCCTTTCAAAGCTTGCTGAACTGGGACTGGAGAGATGACCCAGCAGTCAAAGGGGATGGCTTGCAAATCCTGATGGACCAGGTTCAGTTCCCCAGAACCCATATAAAGCCAGATACACAAATTAGTGCATGCATCTGGAGTTTGTTTTCAGCAACAAGAGGCCCTGGTGCACTCTCTCTCTCTCTCTCTCTCTCTCTCTCTCTCTCTCTCTCTCCTTGAAAATTAATTAATTATATTATAAAAGTTTACTAAACTGAAACAATAACGTCCCCGCTGCTGCCCCACTGTTAGCCAATCAGATTTGAGATTCTAGGCATAATGGAAGTCGTCATCACTATATATGAAAATGTCCTATTCATTGATATCTTTCATTATTTCAAGCAAATTCTGAAAATTGAACACACATTTTCAGTCCCTCAGACATGTATTTATCTATCCAATAAAATCGATGAACAATCAGAACAAATAGCTGTGACTCATTCTTGGATACTTTTACCCTTTGAGCTTGCTATTTTCTTTAATGAGGAAACAAAGTGATTGCTTTATTTGTAACTTTAGGACATTATAAAAGTAGGAGAGTTAGAAAACAGAAATGTATACAACACAGACGATTATAGGAAGATACCAAAGATAAATATTGTTAACAGCTCATTATTTTTTTGTCTTTTTATATGCATTAAACACACACACACACACACACACACACACACACACACAGTTTTGCATCCTGAATTTTCTACTTAAATTTTTTTTTTTTTTTTTTTTTTTGGTTTTTCCAGGTAGGGTCTTGCTGTAGCCCAGGCTGACCTGGAATTCACTCTATAGTCTCAGGCTGGCCTTGAACTCATGGCGATCCTCCTACCTCTGCCTCCCGAGTGCTGGGATTAAAGGCATGTGTCACCACACCTGGCTTCTTACTGCTTTATCAGAAACATTTTATACGTCACTGGAAATCTTGTAACCATTGCAGGAAATGATGACCGCTGAGCATCTGCACCACCGTTTCTTGACATTGTCCTTCCAGTGGACATCAAGATTGTTTCTAATTCAAGAATACTATAAATAATGCTGTCATGGCTAAATATGTTTAAACCTTGGTTTATATTTGGCTTAATTTCCTAAGATAAGATTTTCAGAAGTAGAATTTATGTGTCAGGTTGTCTGACTTTTTGAAAACTCAATACATCTCTCTAAATTGCCAAAATTTGTGTGGATTTATACTGTTATTAGCTGGCACATATACAAAACTACCACTGTACACTTGACTCCCATTATGAAATTGCAATTTCAAAAGCAAAAATTCCGTCCTGAATTCCTTCATACAGATTACACTTGGAATCCATTATTTAGCTATTGAGTTAATTAACCCATCTCCTTTTTCTCATCCATTATACTAAATTTTAAAATGAGGAATTTCTTGTGTTGTTTGATGGGTTTAATAGATATAAGATTTATAATAAAAAGGACTGAATGAAGCTATATTGGTTGTAAGGTCGGAATTCAGGCTACACCCTGATCCTCTTCCCCAACCAGCCTCAAGAGAAGTATCAACAAGAGTCAAAGATAAAGACTCCCCCCCCCCAAACAAGAGCCACACCTGGCCCGAGGGACTGTCCTTCCCGATCCCTCCTGATCCTGAGAGCATGTGACCACCTGAGCTCTCCACCCAACCCGAACATTTTCCCCTTAAAAGCCCTGATCTAAACCTGCCTCTTGCGCTTTTTCGCCACCCTTGGTGAAAAATGCCCGGCAGCTCGCTTTTCCTCCTATTAAAGTCTTTCCTTTCAGAGTGGTCTCTCATGGTCATTTCCATTCTAACATTGGTCCACTGCATAGTACTAAGGACACTGTAGGTACGTTTGATTCCCCCATCCACCCATTTTAGCGATGCCTTCAAATTAAAAGACTAAAAAATCATTTTTTTCCTAATGTCACAATTTGGATCTTTGCCCCTGCCCCCTCCCAGCCCAGAAGCTGGAGTGAGGAAGGCTTGGTCTCCGGGAAGCAGTGTTCCTAGTGGGGAGTTGTTGGCCCTTGAGGGTTCAGACTTCATGAATGAATGAGTGCTTTTGTGAATTCACAACATGACGGATTATTGGTGGTAGAAACTAGAAGGCAGGTCCTAGTTGGAAGAAGGTTATTGGAGGTGTGCTTTTGAAAGGTGCATATTGTTCCTGTCCACCACCCCCACCATACACACACCTTCCTGATCACCATTTTATTTTCTTAGGTATTATGGTGATTTGAGCTGAGTGTCCCCCATAAACTCATGTGTTCTGAATGCCTAATCCCCAGCTGATGTCTATTTGGGAATTGGAGCCTCCTGTAGGTGGTGTATTATTGGGGTTGGGTTTATGGGTGTTATAGCCAGCTTCCTCTTGCCAGTGTTGGGCACACTCTCCTGCTGCTGTTGTCCA
>PVHP010055758.1:0-10047 GCA_004024765.1 Zapus hudsonius
GTGCGGTGCGCGCGTGGTCTGACTCCCAGGGTCCCTGGGCACCGGGTGCGGTGCGCGCGTGGTCTGACTCTTCCAAATGATGCTGGCACGGACCAGGCTACACATCCTATCAGGACCGTGGCAGCCAGCCCACCTCAGGGAGTCCGTGGATGTCTGTCTGCGCATCCCCAGGGTCCTCCCCAGGGTCCCTGGGCACCGTGTGCGCGGTGCGGGCGTGGTCTGACTCCCAGGGTACCTGGCACTGTTTGCACTGTACGCCTGTGGTCTGGCTCTTCCAAATGATGCTGGCACGGACCAGGTTACACATCCTATCAGGACCGTGGCAGCCAGCCCACCTCTGGGAGTCCGTGGATGTCTGTCCGCGCAGGTCATCCCCAGGGTCCCTGGGCACCGTGTGCGCGATGCGCTCGTGGTCTGACTCTTCCAAATGATGCTGGCACAGAATGGCTGCGCATCCTAACATCGGAGCTGGGGATTGGAACTTAAGAGAGTCCCCAGCTCCTCCCAGTGCACCTCAGAACTTGAGTGCCCGGATTCGTGTCTGTGAAATTAAAGAATTAAAATTGTAGACCAGAGGATGAGGTAGAGCGGGAGACTTTATGCAAAAGAGAATGGGAGGCTACAGAGATCTCCCGCCGCCAGTGCAGGGAGAGCACGTGCCGGAGGCTTTAGCAGAATCTATGCTGGTCAGCCAAACAAGCAGAAGGAAGGACCATGAGAAGGAAAGGTTCATGTGGGGAAGAACCCTGAGCCCGCCTCCCCTCACCACAGCCATTCCGAGGCCTTCCCTAAGGCTTAGAGATTCAGAGGTCCTTCTCTAGCAAGCCAGGTGAGGAAGAGAGAGAATTCCCTGTCCCAGGTGAGCAGAGAGACAGCTGGTTGGTCTGTCTTTGAGCGATCAGTTTCAGGATTAGGTTTTACCTCTGGAGTCACCTCCCTCTCAGAGAGGGGGTCGGACATGGAATCTGTGGAACTTGCCTGGAAGTATGACAATAGTCACAACATGGCACACAGTCTGGCTTTGGAGGCAGGGCTCTCTCCACCATGCTCATCACCCAGGTGTCCATCTAGAACACCCTGTGTTCCAGATCTAGGGAGATAGGCCAGCAGGTAAAAAGGGCTTGCTGTGCACGCATGAGGACCCCAGTTTGATTTCCAGGACCCATGTAAAAAGCTGGGTGTGGGGTGGGAAGATGGCTCAGCAGTTAAAGGCATTTGCTTGTAAAATGCTGAGAATGGCCGCTTATGCTTGTAACTCCTGTGTTGGAGGCGGGGGAAGTGGAGGTGTGGAGACAGGAAAATTGCTAGGGTTTCCAGACTAACAGAGCCCAGGTTCAATGAATGAGAAACTACATCAGAAATAAGGTGGCAGAAATAAAGGACACACCTGATGTCTTTCTCTGGCTTCTTCCTGTGAGTATATAGAACACACACACACACACACACACACACACACACACACACACACACACAGAGAGAGAGAGAGAGAGAGAGAGAGAGAGAGAGAGAGAGAGAGAGAATAAAACCACCCTATGTTCCAAAAGTACCACCCCATGGCAGCCTCTGCCTGTCTCAGATCCAGCCCTTTAGGGTCCTGTCTCCGATTGATGCCTGTGCTTTGCTTTTCCCTGGTAGTGTTGAATTAGTGGGACTTGCTTTGTGCTCAGTATAACCTTTTCTTACCTGTCTCAGGGGACACCAGGTTGAAAACTGTACAGGGTGTCGTGACAAGGTACTGCAGTGATTATGGCATGATTGATGATTTGATCTACTTCTCCAATGATGTTGTGACCAGCAAAGTGCTTCTGAATGTTGGACAGGAAGTTATTGCAGTTGTGGAAGAAAATAAAGTATCGAACGGGCTGAAAGCAATCAGGGTAAGTCTTGAGTTCACATGGGAGTCGTCTCTCTTCATCATAAATGCCCACATAGGCTCACTTCTCAGACACAAGGTAGAGTGGAGTGTACTTATCAGGGGGAGTTTCTGGGTTATGTAGTGATTTCTGTGTTTTTTTTAAATAAGGGAAAATAATTATAAATCATTTAAACATCATAGAAGTTTGTAATTTTCAAAAAGCAAAATTTGCCTATAAATTTGTCTGTGGTACTCTTTACCAGTGCTTTATTTTTCTAGTGTTTTTAAAAATATCATTACAAATTACAATAATTGGACTTTGTTATCTGATTAGCAGTGATCATTAGGTTCTATTATCAATAACTTCATTTTTCATATAGTTTTTTGGTGGCATAAATTCTTGGAATTGACTAGTCAAGGGTATGTAGATTTAACAATATTTATGAGTCAATATCTAACACATTGTACTGACTTATACTCTCAGGAACAGAATGAGAACTGCCTGTACCCAGTGTCAGCAAGGATAAGGATATTAGTAAGCTTGGGAATCTTTGAAACCTAACAAATGAAAAGTGATTTTGTGATTTTAATTTGCTTGTGAGCCTAGGATTGTTAATTCTTCACAATTTCTATAAATTATCTTCTCATTCTTTGTCCATTTTTGTTGGGTTAAGTGTCTTCTCTCATTAGAATTTATGTATTAATGGAAATGATAACCTTTTAAGAAAAGTTACATGAGATTAACAAATATTTTCTTCAATATCATCTTTGTTTTATAGCTTGATTTTATATTTACTTATTAACATGTCTCATTTCATCTTATTTCCTTGGTTAAGCTGATTTCCAAAAATTTTTTGTTTCCTTTTTTATTTCAAGCACAAAGAAATAAGGTAAAGTTTGTGTGACTGCTATTCTCCTCAATTCATTTATTGGCTCGAACCATTTTGGGGCTTTCTGGCTTATGAACTCTTAACATTTTCTACATGCAGGATCTAGTCATCTGTAAACAGAGATAATTTTACTTTACTATTCCATGCCTTTAATTCCTCCTTGTTTTCCTTGTTTTGGTGAGGGTTTTTAAAAATATTTTATTTACTCATTTTCAAGCAGAGAGAGAGAGCGCGCACCAGGGCCACCACCTTGTGGGTCTGGCTTATGTGGGTACTGGGGAATTGAACCTGGGGCCTTAAGCACTGGAGGCAAGTGCCTTAACCGCTAAGCCATCTCTCCAGCCCTTGGTGAGGGTTTTGAGTACATTGTTGAGTGAAGTATGAAGTGACTAGTTTTCCATCTTTTAACACTGAGTTAATGTTAACCATGGACTTTTCATTTATGGTATTTATTGTATTGAAGAAGTTTCCTTTTATTCCTCATTGTTTGCATTTTGAAGGAATGCTATATTTTTGTATAAATTTTGTTGGTATGTATTCACATGTTTCATATTGATATATAATTTTCATGTATCATGTACTTTGACTATATTCACCCCTACTTTTCCCTTTCTCTTCAATTTCAGAATGCTAGAATTTTATCAAATGCTCTTTCTCAGCTGGGCATGGTGGTGCACACCTTTAATCCCAGCAGAGGTGGGAGGATCACCATGAGTTCGAGGCCACCCTGAGACTACATAGCGAATTCCATGTCAGCCTTGGCTATAGTGAGACCCTACCTTGAAAAAAAATTTTAATGCCTTTTCTTTATCAGAGATGACCATATAATTTTTTCATCTTACTTTGAATTTCAGATGTTGTACCACATCTGCATTCTGGGATCAACCTCACTTGATCATAGTGTATATTCCTTCTAATATATGCTCCTTTACTCAGTTTGCTAAAATTTTGTTGAAGATTTTTATATCTGTATTCACAAGGCATTGCTGTATGATTCTATGGCCCCTAAAATGTATAAGCTGAAATCTGACTCCCGAGATAATGGTATTAGTAAGTGAAGCCTTTGAGGGGTAATTGGATCGTGTGATCTCATTGGTGGGCTTCATGCCCTTACAGAAGGAACTCCATAGAGCTGCTTCATCCCTTTGGAAGGCACCTCCTATGAGTTAGGAGCAGGTCCTCACCAGACTGAATCTGCCATGCCTTGACCTTGGCTTTTCCAGCCCAGATGGTTAAGATGGAAGCATTGGTTTACAGTTTGCTTTTCTTAGTCTCCTTTTATTTATTTTTGTTTTTTCTTACTCTCCTTTTAGAATGGTTTAAAGAGTCATTTATTTGTCTGTCTTACAGGTGGAAGCTGTCTCTGACAAATGGGAGGATGATAGCAAAAACAGTGGTAAACAGTTGTCAGACTCCAGCCCCCGAGTGCTGATTGGCTGTGTGACTTCCCTGTTGCAAGGTGCTGGCTACATCAATCAGACCACATACTTCTCTCTGGAGATTGTGTGTGAAGGTAACCAGATGGAATTCTATTTCACTTTAAAATTGGGTTTTGTGTCTTTTAAGTAATTTCTAGGGATTAGATTTGAGTTGGTTACATATAACATTGACAGAAACAGAGAAGCTCTGGTATTTTTTCTGAAAAATCATTTTTCAATATGATTTTAAAAATATATTTATTTGCAAGCAATGAGAGATAGAAGAGAGACAGACAGAGAGAAGGGGCACACCAAGGCCCCCAGCTGCTGCAGACAGACTCCAGATGCATCTGGCTTTACATGGGTACTAGGGAATTGAACTCAGATTGTTAGGCTTTGCAAGCAAGTACCTTAACTGCTGAACTATCGCTCCAGCCCCTTATTTTTTTCATGTAAGTGCCTAGAATCTTCTTCAAAGTTGCACTTCATGGTTTAAATATTTCACAAACTACAACTTGACAAAGAATCTGCCTGCCTGTAGGCCTGCTCCATTTCATTCATGCTCCCTAGGGTCTAGTTTGTTCTGTTGCTTTCTTCTCATTTACAAACTTAATTCTCAAGAACTGCAGTTTGCAAAGGATGTCAAAAGCTGAACAATTTTAGTTCTACATTTATGAGTTTATTAAATAGCTTGATTAAAGATGTCCATCTAATTCTGAACAAATTGTAGCCAAAATTTAAAGGCTTTTTTAAAAAGTAAGGAAGTGAGCATCATTGGGATTGATTTACAATTGGTTCCTTACAGCTGTGCGTCTTAGACTTTTTCTATATTTTTTCACCCAATAAATTTTATGGGTATGAATCAAACTATTCAGTAAATCATGAAGAAATTCATTTACAAACAATTCTTTGACATACATGTAATTTCACCATTTGAGAAAGAAAGCAAATTTGCATATTAATGAGATGATGTACTTGTGTTTTTACATAAAGAATTAAATCTTGGCTGAGCTTGTGATTCTGCCATCCAACATTTTTCAGAGTTCGTCAATATTTTAATTTTATAATTATCAATGCCAAGAATGCTACTTGACATAAATATATAGTACAAAATGGCCAAAGTATATTTAGGGTCATTGCAGAAATTGTTGGAAATTCTGCCCTAATCCCAGGACAAAATTCTTTAAATGATTTTTTAATGAAACTCAAGTCAGCAACTCAAAGAGCAGTTTTCACAATCAAGCATTCTAATTCTGATGGTTTAATATTTATTGTCAGCTTAGCTTACAATCATCTAGATGACACTTCTGAGCATGTCATGGGGGTATTTTTAGAGAGGCTTAACTGAGGGAAGATAAACCCTGAATGTATAAGGCTTTGGTTGGAGTTGCATACTGAATAAAGTGTAGAAAAAGGAGGAAGCAAGCTGAGTTTCCTGAGTTGAACACAGTGTGACCAGCCACCTCATACTCCTGCCACCAGAGACGGAGCTGCTCTCATTGTCATGCCGTCCCCATCATGCACTTCAGACTGTGAACCAGGATAAACCTCTGTGTTCACAGCCACAAGAAAAGCAGCGGGGCTGGCATAATGGCTCCGTGGTTAAAGCACCTGCTTGCAGACTGCTGGCCCAGGCTCAATTCCCAAGCTGCCCATGTAAGCCAGACACAAAAAGTGGCCCATTTATTTGGCATTCAAATGCTTGCAATAGCAAGTGCCCTCCACCACACAGACATACAAATAAATGATGTATACATAACCCCATGGTGAATACCACTAACCCCACTGAGGAGGGCCCTCAGTGCAACAGGGGTGGGGAAAAGAGGGTGTAAGAGGATAACATGAGGGGATGGGGCCTACACTTAATTTGTTCATACGGTAAAGTACATAATAAAAAAAAAAAACAGTAAGACAGAAAACCAGTATTAGGAAGCGTCGTTGGCCCCGTAATAAACTTTATCATGTGGTTCATAGCCTTTGGAACTGGTCTGCAGGAGGAATGTACAAGAGTTTAGAGCTGTGGCTAGAGAAGCCCTAGAATGTTATAAATAGAGCTTAATGGGCCATTCTGGTGTAAGTTTGGAAGCCCAGAATGCCAAAAGCGATATCCTGGCTCATGAGGTTACAATGAGAATGAGGAATATATGGAGTACATTGGAAATTTTACTATAAGCCATTGATATTATATTCTGGCAAAAAAAAAAAGAGATAAAGGGTTTGGTTGCTTCCTGTCCATGTCCTCAAAACTTGAGTGAGACTGAATTCAAAAGTAATGGACTCAGTTGTTTGGCAGAGGAAATTTCAAGATAGCACAATACTGAGGCTGTGGGATCATCTCCACTCCAATAGCCTTGACTACTCCATTGCTTGCAGCTTTTCCCTTTTCCCAGTGGACAGTCCATGGTCCTGGCATCCCCAACATCCTGGATCGCCACTGCACCCAGGCTTCACTTTTACCGCTTCATGAAAAGGCCTCTCAGAGTTACTAGTGAAGTAGAGCAGAAAAATGAGTACAAATTTAAAGTTGCAGACAAAAGTGTAAGAAAAGCAGCTGTAAGCGGGGAATTGGGGATAACAACTCATTGTTTGCCCACTAAATGTTTTAACTCATTATGGACGATAAATTAAAAAAAAAAACACGCTGGGATAAATAAAGGGACTTTAAAGTCAAAAAAATAAAAAATAAAAAAAAAGAATTTAATGTAAGATTAAAAAAAAAAGAAAAGCAGCTGTAATTGTTAGAGATTAGTGACATTAAAGAGAAACCTCAAACTCTACACTGGGACAATAGGAAAAGGTTGCCTGAAGGGTCAAGACTTTACTCATCCAAGGCCCAAGCTTGTAACTGCAAATTAATGTGAAAACAGTGACTGAACCAACATTAACCACAGGGGTTCCAGCTCCAAAATGTTTGCAAAGGGAAGTGTTTTTCCAGGTTTCAGCCACCAAGTTATGTAGGTGTTTTAAGGGAGCCAGAACTTGTCTGTATCCTACTCATGGTGCTTGCTTTGAAGGCACACAGAACACAAGTGGGGGCGTCATAAAGGCTTATGCCAAGACCATAGACTGTCCACTGGGAAAAGGGAAAAGCCGCAAGCAATGGAGTAGTCAAGGCTATTGGAGTGGAGATGATCCCACAGCCTCAGCTGCCAGACATGGAGTTTAGGAGTTAGTGTTTGCCCTGCCGGTTCCAGTCTTGCTCTGGCCTACCTTTCCTTGCTGTGCCTCCATTCTTCCCTCTGGAATGGGGATGTTTACCCTGTACCATTCTGTACTGGAACTATGGAACCATTTCTTTTATGGTACAGGGGCTCACAAAAGATTGCCACTATGCTTCTGTAAGAGCAGAAAGCTGTATGTACAGTAAAAATTCTGCAGCTCATAACGTGCTAGTTTTGAACCTGAGGTGAGGTGTTCCAGGCAGTGTTGGTATAAGTGACACGATGACGTGCAGTGCAGTGTCCATGTTGTGTGTTCAGAACCAAGGCTGCAGTGAAATTGTGAGATGTGACATGGGTGAGCACTGCTAGAAACATCTCAGGTTCATTACACATTTGATTATTTTGGTATGTATGTACATGTGGAATATGTATGTATGGAGATAAATGTGGCCCATTCACATATGTTCAGAGGCCAGAAAAGGATGTCAGATGTTGTCCTTTATTGCTCTTTTTTCTTTTTCAATATTTTTTACATAGGTCTTTATTACTCTTTCCCCTCACTGAACCTGGAACTCACAGCTTTTTGGTTAGACTGGCTAGCCAACGAGCCCCAGCCATTTCCTTCTCTATCCCCCCCCCAGCATTAGGGTTACAGGCATATGTGGTCATGCTCAGCTTTTTATGTGGGTGCTAAGGATCAGAAGCTCAGGCTGTGTAGTTAAGTGCTCTTACCCTTTGAGCCAACTCCCCAGGCCACCTGTTTGATTTTTAATTTTTAGTTGCCATGTATTCAGAAACATTTTATTATTGCCATAGTCTTCACAACCCTCACACTTAGTTACCCACAGTTTTTTTAAAAAAAAATATTCATTTGATAGAGAATGAGAGAGACAAAGAGGCAGACACAGGGAATTGGGTGCACCAGGGCCTCCAGCCACTGCAAAG
This sequence comes from Zapus hudsonius, assembly GCA_004024765.1. Lineage (NCBI taxonomy): Eukaryota > Metazoa > Chordata > Mammalia > Rodentia > Dipodidae > Zapus > Zapus hudsonius. Next base: position 8,270 of record PVHP010055758.1, read on the forward strand.
GAACTCCAGACACATGTGCCACATTGTGCATCTGGCTTTATATGAGTACTGGGGAAGTGAACTTGGGTCCTACTGCTTAGCAGGCAAATACCTTCACTGCTAAGCCATCTATCTCTCCAGCCCCTTAGTTACCTACAGTTTAAAGAAGCTCTACCTTAGAGGTACATATCTTTGGACAGCCCAGGTAAGAGTACCAAAGAGCGAAAAGTATTGGAGCCAGTGGTTTGTGTTGTCCTACCATTGTTAGCTAGTACCAGGAAATGCTTACTACCTCACTTGATCACATTTGTTAGTCCTTTGAGGGTTTATGCCAAAATATGGAGAATAAACTGAATAGGTGGGGATTTGAGTGGACAGGCCTGACTGGGGATGACCATGTTGGGGTCCCTTCTCTCCCCTTAGAGGTTGGGGATGGTTGGTCCTTAATGCTGTTCCATTTAAAGGGAATTAAGGCTAATGAATATATTTCTAACATAAGTAGATTGTGTATTTTTAGAACATTCTTATGTATCTCAGATGAAGTAAATGCTTTCAGTATCACAACTTGGGGTGTATTGCTCATTTGAATATTAACTGAAGTTTTATCTTCGGCCATTTTAGGTTTCCAGCCATGTAAGGGAGATTGGGTAGAGGCTGAGTACTGGATCCGGCCAGGCACGTGGAGTAGTGAGGCCATCTCAGTGAAGCCACTGAGATATAAGCGCGTGGACAAGGTAGTGTGCTCACGAATGGATCTTTTTGTGTCTCTGCCACAAAGCCATTAGGGATTCCTTTCACGGCCAAGGATTGTCCTGGTGTGCTAGTAAACCTGTATGGATAAAATTCAGTCCTAACCTGGGTTTTCTCGAATAAGTAGAGGCAGGCTGGGGAAGATGGCTTATTTGGTAAAGTGCTTGCCACACAAATGTGGGATCTGAGTTTGGATTCCTAGAACCCACAGAAATACCAGGTGTGGTGGTGCAGGCCTGTAAACCCAGCACTTGGTAAGCAGAGACAGATGGATGCCCAGGATCACTGCTAGCTAGACTAGTCAGATTGGTGAGGTCTGGGTTTAGCATCCACCTCAGTCTCCACGTGCACACACACACACTCAAATAACTAAAGGGCTAGCATCGCATGTACCTGTATGTTAATATGTTCCATGACAGCATATGCATGATAAAGAATTATAGAAATGAGGGCAAGGGGAACATGAGTCTTGTACTTCCTTGTGAGCTGGCATGAATTGGGGGGAATGTGGAAGCATTGCGTTTGTACCAAGAGAGAGCCATATAAACTGGACCATGACAGAGAGGTGGGGGAAGGGCATGGCCACCAACACAGCCCTGTTGCTCAGCCTGAAAGCTCTTAGGCCACTGTGCATTCATGTTGTACTGAAACCTACTGGCTCTGTGAGGCTGACTGGGCTAGACAGACTAAGTGAAGCAAGTGTTGAGAACTGTGCCCCTTGTCCCCACACGCACTTTCAAGCAATGTTCAGCACTGCACTTGCAGGTCTGCATCACCAGCCTGTGTGGGAGGAACGGGGTGATTGAGGACAGCATCTTCTTCAGCATGGACTCCCTGAAGCTGCCTCAGGGGTACATACCAAGAAGACATGACGTTGTCAGCGCCGTGGTGGTGGAGAGCAGCCAGTCATGCTACATATGGCGAGCCCTGTGCATGACCCCCGTGGAAAGGCGGTAACTGATGTTTCTTCTTTGGGAAAGTATTTTTTATTGTTTTTTTTTTTTTGAGGTAGGGTCTTGCTCTAGCCCGGGTTGACCCAGAATTCATTA
>PVHP010055759.1:0-10025 GCA_004024765.1 Zapus hudsonius
GAAAATGAACAAGTAAAATATTTAAAAAAAAAAAAAAAAGAATTTGAGCCAGGCGTGGTGGCACACATCTTTAATCCTGCTGTGATTAAAGACATGCGCCACCACGCCCGGCCTGTTTTTGTTTTGAAGCTGGGTTTTACTCTACCCCAGGCTGATTTAAAACTCACTCTGGGCTGGAGAAATGGCTCAGCGGTTAAGGCACTTGCCTCCAGTGCCTAAGGCCCTGGGTTCAATTCCCTAGTATCCACATAAACCAGACCCACAAGGTGGTGGCCCTGGTGTGTTCTCCCTCTCTGTCTGTATCTCTCTCTCTCTCTCTCTGTATCTCTCTGCTTGAAAATGAATAAAATATTTAAAAAAAATAAAACTCGGGCTGGAGAGATGGCTCAGTGGTTAAGGCACTTGCCTCCAGTGCCTAAAGCCCTGGGGTTCAATTCTCCAGGACCCACATATGCCAGACCCACAAGGTGGTGGCGCTGGTGCACTCGTGCTCGCTCTCTCTCTCTCTCTCTCTCTCTCTCTCTCTCTCTCTCTGCTTGAAAATGAATAAATAAAATATATTTTAAAAATAAATAAATAAAATAAAACTCACTCTGTAGCTGAACCTAGTCTTGGACTCATGATGATCTATCTTCCTGCCTCAACTGGGATTAAAAGGCTATGAGCTCACCTGGGCCTAAGACTTTTTGGGTTTTTTTTTTTTTAATATTTTATTTATTATTTGAGCCTCCAACCACTGCTATGTGACAGCCACCTTGTACATCTGGCTTCTTTGCTTTGCAGGTAAACACCTTAACTGCTAAGCCATCTCTCCAGCTCTGGCCTAAGACTTTTATTTAGCCAGGGAAAAGTGGCAGGATCTGAAGCAAGAGAGAGATAAGGTAAGGGGGGGGGAGGGAGAGTTTATCACTGAAGGGAGGGGCCTCACATCATGTGATGGAGGTGGGGGTGGGTAAGGGTGGCAAGCTCTCTTCTCAGCCCAGGTATACTTAATTAACATTAACAGTAGGTAATTCCAAACCTCCAGACCTAAAACAAGGAAGGGGCTATTTTGGCTTTGAGAGGGATACAGTCCATCAAGGTGGGGAAGGCATAGTGGCAGAAGGCTGAGGCAGTTGGTCAGATGAAATCTACAATCAGGAAGCAGATGGGGATGAATGTTCCTGTTCAGTTCACTTTCTCCTTTTTCCTGAGTTCAGGACACCAGCCCAAGGGATAGTGCCACCAATAATCAAGACAGAAATTCCCTCTTTTAAAACCTTGCTGGAGGGCTGGAGAGATTGCTCAGTGGTTAAGGCACTTGCCTCCCATGCCTAAGGCCCTGGGTTCAATTCCCCAGTACCCACGTAAACCAGACCCACAAGGTGGTGGCCCTGGTGCGCTCTCCCTCCCTCCCTCCCCCCCCCCTCTCATCTCTCTGCTTGAAAATGAATTTTAAAAAAATTAAAAAAAAAAAACTTGCTGGATACCCCCTAATCAACATATCCAGAGGTATTTCTGTGGTGATTCTCAATCCTGTCCCCTAGACAATGAGGATTAACCATCACAACTCCACCCCTTGTCAATTTACATCCAAACACATTGCTTTAAATCATACATCTCACCTAAATTCTCATTTTCATCAGAAGTCCAAATTTTCTCCTGAAATACAGGGTAATTCTCTCTCTCTCTCTGTCTCTCTCTCTGTCTCTCTCTCTCTGTCTCTGTCTCTCTCTCTCTCTCTCTCTCTCTCCCCTCTTGAGGTTTACTTTGGATAAAATGGTTGAAGACAAGCTATAATGACACATTGCACAAAAACTCTAGGAAATAATAAAGAATATTTTAAGTACTGGACTCTGAAATACTCAAAAATGTGCTACTTCCCAAGTCTGCAGAACTCAAAGCAATCTTAGCTGTGGTGCATGCCTTTAATCCCAGCAGAGGTAGGAGGATCACTGTGAGTTTGAGGCCATTACATAGGCCTGGGCTAGAGTGAGACTCTACCCAAAAAAAACAAACAAACAAAAAAATTAAGTTACATACTCCCATACACAATGGCACAAAATAAACATTCCCATTGCCATTCCGAAAGGGTGCATACTAAGGAGAAATCAATGACACCAAAGCACAATCAAAATCCAGCAAGGCAAACACCAACAGCTCCTTATCCAACATCTGAGGCTCGTGATCTGTGTTTCAACAGTTCAGGGCAGATCTGCCTCTTCAGCTCTGCTATCCATGGCACATACAGCCTCTCTCTTGTCAGCTCCACTCTGAGCCTGAAGCTTTCTTTGGTGGACAACCCACTGTAAACTTGTTTATAGTTCTTTCTGTATCAACCAAATACTTTCATGTTTCCTGTTTCCCTTATTGTTCTCTTGCTATAGATCTTCATAATAGCAATGAGTAATAACCATACCACAGCCTGAATACCATCCTGTCCCAAAATTCACTCCCAACAAAATTAGTCCATTACTTTTTAAATTTTTCTAAATTAACTCCTACCAGAATGGCCTATTAGGCTCTGCTTACAGCATTCTTTTTTTTTTTTTTTTTTTTTTTTTTTTTGTTTTTCGAGGTAGGGTCTCACTCTAGTCCAGGCTGACCTGGAATTCACTATGTAGTCTCGGGGTGGCCTTGAACTCATGGCAATCCTCCTACCTCTGCTGGGATTAAAGGCATGCGCCACCACGCCCGGCCTCTGCTTACAGCATTTTAAGAGTTCTCTGGCCTGCAGCACCAAACCCTTATAACATTCTTTCTACAAACCAGTTCTAATGACCTATAAACCACATAGGTTTATGACAGCAAAGGCACCACTCCTTGGTACCAATTTTATGTATTGTTACTTTCCTTGTAACTGTGGCCAAATTCACAAGAAACAACTTAAGGAATGAAGGGTTTATATTGGCTTATAGTACAAGGGGACACAGTTCATTATGGTGGGAAAGGCATGGTGGCAGGTGCATGATATAAAATTTGTAGAATTGAAAGTAACAAATGTAATACTCTTCCCTAACTGCTTCCCACAATCAAACCATTTTCACTTTGATGGGTAAGAAATGTTCTCAATTAATAAAGAGCATGGTTTTCATTTCATAAAAACACTGTACGATTAAAGAGATTTTTTCTATATTTGCTCTTACTTGATTTTGATGATCACCTTAATTCTCTGGCTACTTGGAACAGTCCAATTCTGAAATGACTTGTTGGATACAAGGAGGCAGAGAAGAAGAGACACATACTGGTGCTACTCATGGATATTTTGGGTTTTGAGGATATTTCTAATCAATCATTACTTTGTGTGTGTTTTTTTTTAATTTGCACACATGAGAGAAAGAGAGGGGCCTCTTGCCACTGCAAATAAACTTCAGACACATGCTATGTTGTGCATCTGGCTTTATTTGGGTACTGAAGAATTGAACCCAGGCAGGCAGGCTTTTCGAGCAAGCACCTTTAACTGCTCAGTCATCTCCCTAGCACTCAATCATTACTTAGTCCCTCAACTGAACTTGGTATATATTATGACTTCTAGGTCAAAATAAAACTTTTCTCCTAAACTTGAACCCTCACACAGAACATTATTACTCACATCTTCAATGCCAGTGTGTGGTTGGCTGTCTTATAAATTCTGCTTTATACACATTATAGACCATAGAGCTTAACTCTTTTTTGACATGATGGCTATTAAAACATATGACAGCACTGCATCTTGGTAGAATACTAGTACATACTGTGTTGATTAAAGCACTCAGAAAGACATAAAGAAAAAAAAAACGCAAGAATTCAATCAATCACAAATTAAGAAAAATTTTGGTATTTGTAGATTCAGTATACAACAATGATGACATTTAAAACAAGGATTTATTTTGGGCTGGAGAGATGGCTCAGCGGTTAAGGCACTTGCCTCCAGTGCCTAAGGCCCCGGGTTCAATTCCCCAGGACCCACATAAGCCAGACCCACAAGGTGGTGGCCCTGGTTCTCTCTCTCTCTCTCTTTCAAAAAATTATTGATGCAAGATGTGGTGGCGCACACCTTCTTGCCAGCTACCTGAGAGAGAGAGACAAGAGGATCACTTTAGAGTAAGAGTTCCAGGACAGCCTGGGCAATAAGGGTTGGGTGCAAAGGGGACACTGAAGCCACTACAACAGCACTTCTTTTTTTTACTTTCTAGGGGGTTGGGGGAGAAGGTAGTTGGCATGGATATATGATACATGCATATGTGTGCATGTTTATATGTATGAAAACAATCATGGGGCTGGAGAGATGGCTCAGCGGTTAAGGCACTTGCCTCCAGTGCCTAAGGCCCCGGGTTCAATTCCCCAGGTCCCACATAAACCAGACCCACAAGGTGGTGGCCCTGGTGTTCCCTCTCTCTCTCTCTCTCTCTCTCTCTCTCTCTCTCTCTCTCTCTCTCTCTCTGCTTGAAAATTAATAAATAAAATATTAAAAAAAAAAAAAGAAAACAATCATGTATGTCATGGCACATGCATGGAGGTAAAAGGACAACTTCAGGCATCAGTCCTCCTTCACTTTCCACCTTGTTTGAGGCAGGGCCTCTCACTGTTTACTGCTTCCAAGGCCAAGATAGGTGGCCCATGAGCTTCTCTTGTCTCTGCCCCTCTTCTCACCCTAGGCCTGCTGGGATTATGGACCCTAGGACTAGTGTCTGGCTTTACATGGATTCTGGGGATCCGAACTCAAGTATTCATGCTTGCACATCAAGAGATTTATGAACTAAGCCATCTCACTAGCCCAGGGTTTTTGTTTTGAGATAGCATGTCGTGTAGCCCCGCCTGGCCTTAAATCTGATGTGCAACTAAGAATGACCTCCAATTTCTAAGTCTCCTTCCTCTACCTTCCAAATGTTGAGATTACAGAAATGTGCCACCACGTCTGATCTGTGTGGTGCTAGTGAGCAAATCCAGGGTCTTGAGTATGCTAGGCAAGCATTCTATATACTAACTGAGCTACATCCCCAGCCCAACGCTAGTGTCGGGGGCGAAAGCCTTTGGGGGCCCACGAAGGCACAGCCTGGCTTAATCTCAGGACGGCACCTGACAGTTTGCCAAGAGGGGCTTAGCTTAATAGGTTTCAGGAGGTAGTCCTGATTGGCTATTTGCACATCATGCCCACAGGTTCTTATCATAGACCAATAGCTCCCTGATTGGCAAGGAGCTCTATATATTCTGGTTTAATTTATGGAAAAGAGCAAGAGGGCAAGAGATCTGAGAGAGCAATAAAGAGAGAATGCGCATTCTTCCACCCATAAGCGGTGTTTGTGTGTGTGTGTGTGTGTGTGTTTTATCATTGCCCCCACGGGCGGTGGGCAGTGACACGCTAGTGTTTCTGAAATCCAGCATCTAAATTATCAGACAAAGCTACCAAACATAAAACCTCCATCTTCACCTTCCCAAGCACAAAAGTAAACATCTTGGAACAAAACAGTATTTGCTTGCTCAAATGTTCCCCTTACTTTCCTTAAACCACAACTGTTGATACTGGTATGGATTTAGGCCTTGCATGAAAAACAGCATTTGTACTAAATAATACATGTATAACCAGGGGCAAGAATAGATCAATTTTTCAGTATCAAGCAGATGGCAAACACTGTACTCTTTTAGTTGACAGGTTTACTGTTTCTTAAAAGTTGGCATTTCCAAGACATAGTATTGAAAATTTAGAAAAATATACCAGGGGCAAAGTGTGGGGGTAATCCCAGCACTCAGGAGGTGAAGATAGGAGGATCTCCATGAGTTTGAGGCTAACCAAGACTACAGAGTGAGGTCTGGGTCAACCTGGGCTAGAGTGAGACCTTGACCCACCTCCTACAAAAAGAAAAAGAAGAAGAAGGGGAGAAAGAGAACTTCCATTTGTTTGATTTTCTTTTGAGGTAGGGTCCCACTCTAGCACAGGCTGACCTGGAATTCACTATGTAGTCTCAGACTGGCCTCGAACTCACAGCGAGCCTCCTACCTCTGCCTCCCGAGTGCTGGAATTAAAGGTGTGCACCACCACCCCCGGCTAACAAACAGTTTTTTTTTGTTTGTTTGTTTGTTTTTCAAGGTAGGGTCTCACTCTAGCCCAGGCTGACCTGGAATTCACTATGTAGTCTCAGGGTGGCCTTGAACTCATGGCAATCCTCCTACCTCTGCCTCCCGAGTGCTGGGATTAAAGGCGTGCGCCACCACGCCCGGCTTAACAGTTTTTTTAAGCAACTGAAGTTATCTAAATAACTCCTATCCCTCACACCAGAAGTCAAATATTATTTTCTTTTTTTTTGCATGTGTATGTGATGAGTATGAGTATTTGTATGTGTGTAGGTGTATATGTGTGTGGTTACATATGTGTGTACATCCATGTGGAGACCAGAGGTCAATATCCAGAGTCTTCCTCAATTGCTTTCCACCTTATCAACTGAGACAGTCTCATTAAATCCAGAGCCAGTCTAGCTAAACAGCTTGCTCAGGGGATTCACCTGTTTCCACCTACTGAGTATAGGGATTATGGGCTTGTACCACCACACCCAGCATTCATGTGGGTGCAGGGAGCCAGGACTTAAGCCTTCATGCGTGCAAGGCAAGTACTTTACCAACAGAGCCATGGCCCTAATCCCAATTATTTCTTTTCATTGTTATTTATGTTTTATTTAACCTGACCTTTAAAGCTCTATAGGCAGGTGGGGGAGGTGGCTCAGCAATTGTAGGTGCTTGCTTGCCAAGTCTACCAATCTGAGTTCAATCTTCCTCAGCACCTACAGAAAGATGCAAAGTGGTGCATGCATCTCTAATCAAACACACCTAGGCCAATGGGAAGCAGAGCCAGGAGCCTGGAAATTCCTAAGCAGTAGCAGTATAAACAGGAGACCCTGTCTCAAAAGAAGGTAGGAGGACTGGAGACATGGTTCATGTGTTTTCATTTATAAATATTTAGCCCCTCTCCTTATAATCATGTTATGAAATAGAAAACAGAAAACACGGGTATGCAATGTTTCTTTCAAGTATATATAAATAATGAACAAGGGCTCATAAATGATTGCTTTAAAAAAATAAATAAAGGCATGGTGAGTTCTAGGTCATCCTGTAGTATCAGGTTAGCCTCAAACTCACAGAGATCCTCCTATCTCTGGCTCCAAAGTGCTGGGATTAAAGGTGTGCACCACCACGCCCAGACTGTCTTTGCTTAAAAATTTTATTTATTTATTTATTTGAGAAAAAGAAAGAGTGAGTATAGATAGGTGCATCAGGTCCTCCTGCCACTGCAAATAGCTCCGGACACATGAGCCACTTTGTGCATCTGGCTTTACATGGGTACTAGAGAATCAAACTAAGGCCAAGCGGCTTTGCAAGCAAGCACCTTTAACCACTGAGCCATGTTCTTCTTAAACTCAACTATTAACCCCGCAGTGAATCTGACCATCATCAATACAATATGAAGTTAGCTGAAGCATCGCTCACCTTGAATACTTCAGAGAAGAAGCCAGATCCTATTTTTTCACAGGTGAAGTCATCTAAACGAGTCAGTCTGGAAAAGGCACTTATAAGAGCTCGATACGAAGATGGCCACACTCTTCCAGTCTGTGTTATGTTCCCATCCCCTCCACCACCTCCTTCAAATTCTTCCAGACGCTCTACTCGAGGGGGAAATCCTGCAATTGAATTCCGTTTGCTCCGATCCATAATCTCAACAAATTACTTCTTCTTTTGAGAAGGAACTCCACACATAATAAGTTTTAGTTGAATTTTCTCTTCCAGTTGTACACTAGAGACAAAAAAACATGTTTCATTACAACCATTAGTGAACAAAATATATACAAATTAATGAACTCTCAATACAAAAGTATTTCCTTTCATGTTCCACTTCTGATTTCCAGATCTAAATGATTTTTTTTAAATACTGGTATAAACTGGGTGTGGTGGCACACGCCTTTAATCCCAGCACTTGGGAGGCAGAGGTAAGAGGATCACCATGAGTTTTAAGGCCACCCTGAGACTACATAGTGAATTCCAGGTCAGCCTGGACTAGAATGAGACCCTACCTCGAAAAAAACAAAAAAAAAATATATAAGGAAGATCATTAATTGTATTGAAAAGTACAATAGTATCCATAATTCTAGAAAACATAATATTTTTATTTATTTGCAAGCAGAGAGAAATAGAGAAAAGAGAGACAGAGAACTGGCATGCAAGACCTCCAGCTATTGCAAACTCCAGATGCATGCACCACTTTGTACATCAGGCTTTTTGTGGGTACTGGGAATCAAACCCAGGCTGGCGAGCTTTGCAAACAAGTACCTTTAACCACAGAGCCATCTCTCCAATCCTTCTTTTAAAAATATATATATTTTATTTATTCATTTTCAAGAAGAGAAAGAGAGGGAGGGAGAGGGGGAGAGAGAGAGAGAGAGAGAGAGAGAGAGAGAGAGGACAGAGCACACCAGGGCCACCACCTTGTGGGTCTGGCTTATGTGGGTACTGGGGAATTGAACCCAGGTCCTTAGGTACTGGAGGCAAGTGCCTTAACCGCTGAGCCATCACTCCAGCCCCTCCAATCCTTCTTTATTCTTAGTTTTTTTTAAAATATATTATTTGCGGGAGAGGGCTGGAGAGATGGCTCAGCGGTTAAGGCTCTTGCTTACAGAGCCTAAGGACCGGAGTTCAACTCCCCAGTTCCCATGTAAAGCCAGATACACAGTTTGGCACATGTGTCTGGAGCTCGTTTGTAGTGGCTAGAGGCCCTGGCTTGCCAATTTTCTCTTTCTCTCTTGCTGCTACAAATTAACTAAACATGCATGTGCCACTTTGTGCATCTGTCATTACATCAAACTCTGCCCTTTAGGCCTTGCAGGCAAGTGCCTTAACTGCTATGCCATCTCTCCAGCCCAGAAGCATAACATAAAAGCATAGGCTGGTGTATAGCTCATTATCAGGGAATGTTCATAGTCTAAGAGGCTTATTCATATCATGTCATATGAGTCTCAAATTATCCATGATAAGATTATGTTAATTTCACAGAGATCAAGTAAAAGGCTGACAAAACATTAAAGAGTAGAAAAAAATGGGCTGGGGGAGATGGCTCAGTGGTTAAGGCACTTGCCTCTAGTGCCTAGGGCCCTGGGTTCAATTCCCGAGGTCCCATATAAGCCACACCCACAAGTTGGTGGCCCTGGTGTTCTCTCTCTCTCTCTCTCTCTCTCTCTCTGTATCTCTGTGCTTGAAAATGAATAAATAAAATATAAAAAGAATACTTTATTTAAAAAAAGTAGAAAAAATTAAAATGTAAGACTGGCCTAAAGTCTGTTTGTTTTGTTTTGTTTTTGAAGTAGGGTCTCACTCTAGCTCAGGCTGACCTGGAATTCACTATGTGGTCTCAGGGTGGCCTTGAACTCACAGCAATCCTCCTACCTTTGCTTCCTGAGTGCTGGGATTAAAAGTGTGTGCCACCACGCCTGGCTCCGGCTGTTTATTTTTATTTTATATTTATACAAAGAGCTAGCAATATCTCTTTTAAGGACAGGGCAGATGGTCTTGAATAATCCATTCCACAAAGGTCATTTAGTCTAATTTAACGAAGTCTATGTACTTCTGGTACTGATAGAAACACTATGGTTACATGTTTAGTTTGAATTTCTGGATTAGACTGTGGTGGGTAGAGCAAGCAGACATGGCAAGAGCAAGAATTGGTAGAATTTTCTTTTTTTTTAATTTAATATTTTTTTGTTTATTTATTTTCAAGCAGAGAAATAGAGAGAGAGAGAGAGAGAGAGAGAGAGAGAGAGAGAGAGAGAGAGAGAGAGAGAGAGAAAACCAGGGCTACCACCTTGTGGGTCTGGCTTATGTGGGTCCTGGGGAATTGAACCTGGGGCCTTAGGCACTGGAGGCAAGTGCCTTAACCGCTGAGCCATCTCTCCAGCCCCAGAATTGGTAGAATTTTCATCAGTGACCCAAGTTGAGATCCTAATGACTTATTCAGCCTTCAAAACTCCAAGGAAGTAAAAAGCCTCCCCTACTTTTCTAAATTTGAAAAATTGCTAAATCTGTCAGTG
>PVHP010055760.1:0-10068 GCA_004024765.1 Zapus hudsonius
CCATCCCTGATCAGTTGTATATCCTCCTTCGTGGGCTGTCTGTATTAGTCCTTGTGGCAAGGGATCCTGTATATCTTAGTACTCATCCCGGTCTTCCTGGCCCAAGTCAGTTGTTACTGATGGGTGCTACGCCTCTGGACCGTCTCCCCCACCACGGCTCTCACAATCTTGGGGGGAAAGAATTTTGTATCTGAAAAGACTAATCACAAAAGGAGTTACCAGGCTTGGGGTTAGTAATAGGCAGTTCGTGGTCTCGGGCCAGATGGGCCAGTCTAAGAGCTGTAACCTCTCCTAGATGTGAAGGGATGATGCTTGGTGGATGTTACTAGAACCCAGAAGAGAGTGTTTTGTAGGACTAGCACTTCTAGAAGACCGATGACATTTGTTCATCATATAACCAACCTGAGGAGACTCTACAGGAAGGAGAGCAGGAGTTTCCATATCCAGGCCCCCTATTCCTTTGTTCTGATCTCATCCCAGGAGGCTCCAGAGGGTCTAGCGTCAGAGAAGGAAGATCTTCACGTTGACTTCCCTGAGCACTGAGCAAGATGGAGAAGAGCGAGTGGATGGGGAGGGGTGGGCTAAAGGCATGTATCAGTGCCAGCAACAGGGAACTGGAAAGGGCTTTGCCGGGGAAATTGAGGCAGGAGAATCATGATATGAGGCCAGCCTGGGATAAACACCAAGACCTTATTTGAAAAAGAGAAGGAGGGAAGGAGAGAAGAAAGGAGGAAGGGAGAGAGGGAGGAAGAAAAGAAGAGGAGGGAAGGAGAAAGGGAAGGAGGAAGGGAAAGGGAGGAAGGAAGGAAGGGAGAGAGGGAGGGAAAAAGAAAAAGAGGGAGGGAAGGAGGGAAGAAGAGAAAGAGAGGGTGGGAAGAGTAGATAAAACACAAAGCACAAGAACTCACAGATAAATGAAACAGACCATATCTATTACCTGATTTATTTTTAGATCCTGTTTAATTCCATTTATCCTCATCAAAGATAGCGCTAGATGGACAGTGAGACTGAGTATAATAAAATATAGCAACAAAAATATTTTCATGATGTTGAAAGAAGCAGAATTTTCTTAAATGGGCCACAAAATACAAGCTATAGATTTTTTCATAATTATCATTCACTAAAATTAAGAAACTATGTTCACTAAAGGTACAACTAGGAAGCCAGAATGATAAACTGCACACAAGGGATTTGTCCATGCTCAACAAAGAACTCAGAGTCGTAGAACACAATAATTGTAAAGAACCCATGCGCCCAAGAGGGAGCCATAGTGAAAATTAGAAAGTAGTGAAACTGAATAATAATAACACTATATAGCAAAACTTGTAGGTTAAGCCGGGCTTGGTGGTACATGCCTTTAATCCCAGCATTCTAGAGGCAGAGGTAGGAGGATCGCCATGAGTTCAAGGCCACCCTGAGAGTACATAGTGAATTCCAGGTCAGTCTGAGCTAGAACAAGACCTTACCTCAAAAGTGGGAGGCAGGTATAGCGATGGCTCAGCAGTTAAGGGACTTGCTTGCAAAGCCTAAGGACCCAGTATCCACATAATGCCAGATTTACAAAGTGGCCCATGCATCTGGAGAGTTTGTTTGCAGTGGCTGGAGGCCCTGGCATGCCCATTCTCTCTTTTTCTATCTGCCTCTTTTTCTCTCTGTATCTCTCTCTCTCAAATAAATTAAATAATTTAAATAAATGGAGGTTAAAACAACCTACACAGGGAACAGCTGGAAACATCTGTGTTTGAAAACCAGCAGCAAAAGCTGAAAACGAATGCACTAGGAAACATCCTGAGAAAGAAGAGGGGCACTTAAAAAGATGCCTCCCACTTCCCCGTTACGCAGTAACTCAAACCAAACCAGCTCTCCTGCCATGAACACCTATAAAACCATCACGAAACATGCCACAAATGCATGAAATGTATCTGACATTAGGACATTACCTCAGGGCATTGATGCTGTCATAAGAGAATGCCACAGACTGGGAAATTTAAAAGGAATAGAAATTTAGGACTCGCAGGAGAGAGGGAAGGTAATGATGGAAGGATGATATGAGCAAAGTATATTGATATGTATTTATATATAATAAAACCCTTCATATTTCATGCTAACAAAAAATAATTTCAAAAATCACTCATCAAGATTATAGTAGTAGCTGGGTATGGTGGCGCACGCCTTTAATCCCAGCACTGGGGAGGCAGAGGTAGGAGGATCGCTGTGAGTTCAAGGCCACCCTGAGACTACATAGTGAATTCCAGGTCAGCCTGGGCTTGAGCGAGGTCCTACTGCAAAAAAAAAAAAAAAGTTGGGGGGAGTGAGGGATGGGTGGAAGAGTAATGGAGAGGGATACCTGACATTCTCCTCTAGACACTGCATGCAAGCGCACCCCACCACAGATGAACACACCCTGCCACAGGTGAGCGCACAGGGTGCCACATGGGCACATACATGGGCACACATCACACATACCACAACCACAGATCACACACACACACACACACACACACACACACACACGGGCAAAGAAAGAAATCTGAATAGAGTCCTCTTGGATTTTTAGGCTGAACAATGAGTTGAGTATGTTTGGGAAGATACTTCCGAGGCTCAGGCAAAGGGAGATGCTGGAGTGCATTCTTGCAAGATGTGGAGAAGCTGTGAAGCTGTGGTCCTCAGTAATCACTGAGATGGAGTTAGAACCGGAGCTTGTACAGTGGGGTTAGAAGCCAGCGTGCCACCTGCATTCGGGTCCTTGAACTCTCAATCCCACTCACTGCAGGTAGACGTGTCTGCCTTCTGCGCCCTTGACCCGCTTTTTGAAGTCATATCTGATGATTCAAAGTCAGTGTTCAGGTCCCCCGATGAGCAAATGGTAGTGATAGGGATAAGGAGCACGGTAGCTTGTTCATTTAGGCAGTCAGCTAGGAACATAGAGGCCACTCTGCTCCGGCAGGACTGAATTCCAACGTGCATCAAGCTCATCCAACATGGTTGTCAGCAGCAACCCGCAGCAACTTCCAGGTTGTTTCTCAACTTTTCCCCAGGATGAACCCAGTGGACGAGCCCCTCCTGAGTCAGCATCCTCTCTGAGCAGCCATCAACCAATCATGGTCCTTCTTACACACCTGAACTTGCCAATGAGGCTCCTAATCGGATGCCTAATTCATATAATATGGACCTGAGTCACATGCATGAGAGAGATTTTCCCTGGAGATGTTTTCCCCATCGGAGAGGATTCTTCTCTGGTCTTTCCTTCTCCCCTCCTAGCTGTGCTGGCTGAGAAGGGAGGAGGAATTCCTCTTAGTTTGAGAGCTTTCATTCTTTCTCTTCTGTTTTCACCTTCCCCTAATGAACCCTCCATAATTTACTCTTTTCTGCATCTGTGTTTTCCAGTTCTCTGCTAAATGCAGATAAGGACCCAAGGTTTGGGGGTTTCTAATACCCCCAAATCTCCAAGACTGCAACACTAGTCCATATTGCGTATTATACAGCTCAAGGGGTGGAGGGCGGATGAGAAGGCATGAATGACTTTGTCAACTTTGTTTCTATATAGGGAGGATTAGACTCTACCTCCATATGGGTGAGTGTGAGGACCTGAGTTCAATCTCTGGTACCCACGTACGGGCTTGGTGGCTCATACCTGTGATCCCAACACTGAGGAAGTGGAAACAGGAGGATCCCTGTGTCTGGCACTCTAGCCAGTCTAGCTAAAACAGTGAGTTCCAGGTCAATAAGAGACCCTGTCTCAAAAAGAGGTAAATGGCCTGAGAATAACCCCTGAGATAATCCTAGCCTCCATGTACACACACACACATGCACCCTGACACACACAAGCATGCATATTCACACACATAAGACTTGGAATTCTGAAGAGCCAGAAAAGATGGTAAATATTCATTAGCCTGTATGAAATTTATTGAATTCATGATCTGCACCTAGAACTGTGTGGTCATGGGAGAAAGATTCTGGCTTCCATGTGAAGAATCCTCCATGAGAATAACTCTCCTGGCTTGCCTTCCCCTTGTCTCTTCAGAGAGGAGGTAGAACTTAACACTAATGATGAGTTTGGGGAGATGTTTCCCCCTCTGCCTACCTCTTTCCTTGCCCTTTGGGAGTACATGTTTTAATCTGCTGCTCAGCGTTCTGGGTTTTGTAAGAACAAACCCTGGGAGGGGAAATGTACATCACTCTTACTGGATAGGTAAGACTAATTCTGGGGTTTACTTCAGGAAGACCATATGTCTATAGCTCCAAGCCATAGTCTCCAGTGTCAGCAGAAAAGGAGCTACCCTGACCCTCTAACACTTACTATTACCCAGCTAATGTGCCGTGGTGACTGCCCTTGTGGAGCCCGTGGTCCAGTAGGGGAGAGATTTGGAACAGATTATTACAATACAGTGTGAGGAGCTCAGTTAGCACGTGGTCCTCAGACAACATCATGTGAAATCCAGGTCCATGTTTGACTGTCTCCTCCCTATGACATAATCCAAAGCAATTGGGCAAAGAATGCTTACCCTTTGGTTGGTTGTCCACAAGAGAAGAGCTGGTATCAGAGCCCAGGGTCATGGTCATGTTGGGTGGGGATGACATGTTGGTGGAAACAAGCAACCCCTCTAGCCATGAAAAGTGAAACTAGGGTCTAGAAATCCTCTCTTCACTTATTTAAAAGGGAGAATAGGAGTCTGGAGAGATTACTCAGTGGATAAGGCACTTGCCTTCCGAGCCTACTGACCCAGGTTTGATTCTCCAGTACCCATGTAAAGCCAGATACACAAAGAGACATATGCATCTGGAGTTCATTTGCAGGGCTAGAGGCCCTGGTATGCCCATTGTCTCTCTTCTATCCCTCTGTGCTTGCAAATAAATACAAATATTTTTAAGTGAGAATAGAATTTGTGGTCAAATAAAAAGGAAGGAGACACTAGAATGAGGCTGCCTCCATTTCCCTCAATGATGGTTGACGGGTGATTAACTTGTTTTACACTAATTCCCCAAATGGAGGGAGGAGTATAGGTAGTGTTTGATGGAAGATTATTTAGAATTCCTGCCCATGTCGCTTTCTTTTCCACCTGAGATCTCTTTAGAGATCTCAGAGATGTATAGACTGAGCCAGAAAGGTCCTCATGGTTTACTGAGTCCAATGTCTACTGTGTTCCTCAGCTTCCAGCCACTGTGACAAAGTACCTGAGAACATCAACTTAAAGGAGAAAAGATTGGCTTTGGCTCATGCTTTCATTCCATGGAGGCTTGGCTCTGCATTTCTGAGGTTGTGGTGGGGCAGAGTGTCATGGCAGAGCGGAGCTGCTCACCTCATGGAAGGAGATGAGAGCAAGAGAAAAGATGAGAGGAGCAAAATGGACTGAGGACAAGAAGAAGCCCTCGAGGATTCACCCCCAAAGACCCGCTCCCTTCTGCTAGTCACCTCCTAGGTTTGCAATACCTCGTAAAAGTCAGATTAGGAGCTCATCAATGGATTCATTCATCACTGAGGTCAGAGCCTTGGGTCTCGATCCCTTCCCCAAAGCCCACCTCTGAACACTCTGGATCAGGGACCAGAGCTTCAGTACAGGATCCATTAGGGAATATTTCAGATACAAGCCATAGCACCTTTTTTTTTTCAGATGGGGAATTGAGACCAGAAGAAAACTTTCCAGGGCCAAGCAAGCAACAGGCAGGTAACAGGGGTGGGGTCAGAGCCCAGGGTCATGGTCAGACTGGGTGGCGATGGAATGTTGGAAGTTTCCACCTCCACAGGAAGTGAAGAAGACCCTTCTCTCATCTCCCTTTCCAACCACATACACACGAGAGGTTTGTATAAGGGCTCAGAGTCATCTGGCAAGAGCTGCCTGGAGGGCTGATCTGGGAAGGAGAAGAGAGAAACCACCCTTGTGAGTAAATCACATAAGCACTTTCATTAAGAAAGAAAAGGCATTGAAACAGCCATCTTTGTGTTGGTCTAGGGTGTTTTCTGAGAGGCCCTGTCGCAGCCAGCCACACACCACTGGGATGAATCTTCAAACCAGGCACAGTTTTTGGGAGGAAAGGGTTTATTTGTAGCTATAGACACAGGGGAAGTTCCAGAATGCAAAAGAGGCTGCTCCCCTTTCACAGGTCCAAGCAGAGAGAGAAACCCATCACCAACACCATATGCATGGAACAGCAAACAGGCCGGAGGTGGAGGCAAGGAGAGAATTTCTTCCCCTTTATATAGCCTTAGGATGGGGTCTTGTAACCTTATCCCAGACTTAATAGCTTCCTGAGTCTCTGGAATTTCCTTCCTGCACTGACCACACAGGAAAGGATGTTTACTTCTAGCTTCTTTGAGTTTCCTTACATCTTGCCCCCTACTGGGAGGCTGCCTTCCTGTAAACATCCTCAGAGACCCACCCAAGATAATTAAAAAGATGAAGTTGACAACAAAACCTAACCATCACAGGCCCCTTTTAGGATGGCATGTATGATGTGTATGTTCTTGTGTGTGTACATACATGCACATGCCATTATGTATATGTAGAGGTCAGAGGACAGCCTCAGGTGTCAGCCTTGGCTTTCCACCTTGTTTGAGCCAGGGTCTCTCACTGTTCACCGTTGTGTTTACCAGTCTAACTTGCCCATGAGTCTCTGAGGGATTCTCCTGTCTCTGCCTCCCTTCTCACTGCAGGTGCTCTGGGATCATGGATGCATGTGGCTGTGTGTGGCTTTTCGTGGCTTCTGGGAATTCAAACTCAAGTACTCATGCTTGTGTGGCAATCATGGTATCCACGGAGTCACATCCCCAGTCCCTAAGGGGACTTTCTCTTCTCTCTGTTAGCCCATCTCTCCTCCCTCTGTACACAATGAATCCTTGTTCCTCACACATGCTTGCTGGAGCCCATGTCTCCAACACTCCCTTTTTCTCACATTCAATGTCCCTAGCCACACCCAGGCCCTCAGACACCTATAAACAGACTGTAGACACCCAAGTGATCCTCCTCACTGATCACAGATATCTCTGCTCAAAACAATTCAGGGCTGGGGAGACAGCTCACCAGTTCAAGGCCTGAGGGCCTGGGTTCAATTCCCCAGTGCCCACATAAAGCCAGACCCACAAAGGGGTGCATGTATCTGGTGTTCATTTGTAGTAGCAAGAGGCCCTGGTGCACCCATATACTTATATGCAAAGAAAGAAAAAGAGAAAGGAAGAAAGAAAGAGAGAGAGAAAGAAAGAAAGAAAGAAAGAAAGAAAGAAAGAAAGAAAGAAAGAAAGAAAGAAAGAAAGAAAGAAAGAAAGAAAGAAAGAAAGAAAGAAAGAAAGAGAGAGAGAGAGAGAAAGAAAGAAAGAAAGAAAGAAAGAAAGAAAGAAAGAAAGAAAGAAAGAAAGAAAGAAAGAAAGAAAGAAAGAAAGAAAGAGAGAGAGAGAGAGAAAGAAGAAAGAAAGAAAGAAAGAAGAAAGAAAGAAAGAAAGAAAGGTATTAAACAAACTTCTGGCAGGGTGTGGTGTTGCACACATTTAATCTCAGCATGTGGGAGGCAGAGGTAGGAGGATCACCATGAGTTCAAGGCTACCCTGAGACTACATAGTGAATTCCAGGTCAGCCTGAGCTAGAGTGAGACCCTACCTCAAAACAAAACAAAATAAAACAAATAAAAAAACAAACAAAAAAAACTTTCCATGGCATGGGCACACCAGACTTTTCAATAAAAGGAAGAAACACTTCATCCATGATTCCTCCATCAACAGTTCAAATGGTTTCCCCTTGCCTGAGTTCACCTCAGTTCTTGTCCCAACACTAAGCATTTCCTATAAAAACTTATATGTTTTCTTCACCTCCCTGTGTGCCTGACGTCCTGATAAGCCTTTTAACCAATATAACCAAATTGGTTTTTTTTTTTAGCTAGCCAGAATTTCTCTGACCTATAAAAGCAACTAGCATTTGTTGAAACTCTATTAGGCTCTCAATCTAACTCAGCTATTACATGTACGTGTTCCTCCCCTCCCCCAATTCTCCAGAAGATTTATTGCCTAAGGAAGTTCAGTGACCTACCATGGTCCCCAAAATAGCTTCTTTCACTGCAGAAGGCTTGTAAGTCTTGCTGATCACTTCTGCATTTAGGCCTCCCTCCAGAGGACCGTTGGAGTAGGATTGAGATCCTTCCTGTTGTGGCCTTTGTGCTTTGGGGCTTTCCATAGCAATACCCAAACAGCTTTGAGTAAGGGGCATCTTTGTTTCCCCATATTTCACATCCTGTCCCAAGGATAGACAGAGGCATCCACGGGAGGAGGAGATATTTTCACTGAATTGAGGAACTCAAAGGAATACAGCATGGTCAGTTGAGCAGGGCTTGCAGAGCTGAGCTCCTATAGTTGGTGGGAGGCAGAACCAGTCCTGTGTGGAAGGAAGTAAGAGAGCCCAGGCTAAGTGTGGGCTGCATTGAGGTTGCTGAGTGAGGCTCTTTTGTGGTCTATAAACAGAAACAATCTATGGCTTTCCTGGCACAATTCCTTGGGAAGGTATGGGAGAGCTTCATGGAAGCCTAAATCAGCTGGGCCCGAGAAGGAAGGCAGCCAGGGAGTGGATCTGCTGGAAGCATACCCTTGTAACCAGCCTGGCAGGAGCAAAGATAGTCTAACCTCTAAAGAGACACTTGTGACCTTCTCTTTGGCTATCAGACTATTGACATCATTGACCCCAAGGAAATGGAATTTCCCTCCAGGAGTCTTAAGCTCCAGGAAGGGAAAGGCTGAAGCCTGGTGTCAACCAGAGAAGGAACTTAGCACCCAGGAAGAGCGTTCACACAGTTCTGAAAACTTGTCAGATCACCTTGCTGGAGAGACTGGAGCCAGATGATGGTGAGTCAGTGATGGCTGGGACCACATCTTGACCAGGTCTGCTTAACTATGCATAACCCAAGTCTCATGATGGGGTTCCTAGTCTGGACCAAGCCTGCCCTTGGGACCTCCTCTCCCCAGTTACTGCTTCCCATTCAACTTTCCCAATCATTAGCAAGTTCCCCAGGAACCTTGAGCTGTCTTCTTACTGTATTCTCTCCCTCGGTTGACTTGTCCTTCTTGTGACTGTTAAGTGTCTTTTTGCCAGTGACTTACTGACCTCCCTCGAGCTCCAAACTCTTATATTCAGCTGGCTGTTTATCATCTTCACTTTCGGGGCAAACAAGTAATTCAGGCATAATTCATCAAAACAGACTCCTGCTTTCCAGCCTGTCCCACCCTCCTCCCTCCAAGTGACTCCATCTTTTTTGTTTCTTGTGAAGCTAGGGACGGACCAAACTGAGGACTTTGCACACGCTACACAAGTGAGCTACCACTGAGTGCCTCCACCTTAAGATCATTTCAACAGGATACAAAACCATGCACAAAGTTCCTTAACACACAAACCTGAAAGAAGACACCTTTGATTCTTCCTTTCTTCATCTCCAGCCCTGGTGAAGCCACCATATCAGAGCCATTTCAAAACCTGCTCTCTTCTCCCATCTCCTAGATCCTGTGGCCATCATCTTCTGCCTGGACCATGGCTGTGGTTTCCTGCCACATCTCTCTGCTCTTCTTCCTGACTCCTACAACCCATATCCACAAAGAACTCAAGTGAGCTTTTAAGGACATACACCACATCACTTCTGTGTCCTATCTAAGTCCTTCCAAGGATCCATATCGTACTTAGAATCAAATGTCCTTGGTGGTTGTGATCAGTGACTTGCTCAGGTGGCCCTGCATAACCCTGATGCTGTGGCACACTGTCATGGTTTGATACAGGTGTCCCCCACAAACAATTGAATGTGTTCTGATAGATCGATCCTCAGCTGATGGCAGTTTGGGTTTTACAACCTCGATGAAGCTGTGTTGTCAGGGGCGGGCTTATGGGGTTATAAGCCAGCTACCCCTTGCCAGAGTTTGGCACACCTTCCTGCCGCTGTTTGCAGTGCTGTGGCAGAGGTGATGTCCAGCCCTCTGCTCATGCCATCGTTTTCCCTGCCAGAATGGAGTCTCCCCTTGAGTCCGTAAGCCAAATAAACCCATTCCTCTATAAGCCACTTTTGTTTGGGTTCTTTCTGGGCAGCAACTAGAAAGCTGACCGC